>APFE031399777.1:35752-51467 GCA_000404065.3 Pinus taeda
AAAATAAATAAAAATAGTAATAACTACACTAAAGCTCTAAATAAGAATAAATAGTAATAAAACAAAGAAAGCAATAAAAAGAATTAGTAAAGCTATCAAAAAGAAGAAAATAAAACAAGAAAACTAAAAATCAGAAGAAAAGTAAAGAAATAAAACAAGAAGGCTAAAAATCAAGTTGCATGTAGACACATGGAGTGTGTGCATGTGGTTCCCCATCCAATGTTGTTCTATTTAATAGATGGTGAGGAAGATGAGAGGCATTCCTTGCATCTATCATTCCGAGATTCTATCTTTCATTCTCTTGGGAGAATGGTATACTAAGACTTAGGAGCACTGGCAGTAGTCGTTGATTGAGGGCTCGGGGGTGGCTAGTTGTAGCAGAATCTTGCACAATTGAGCCTACGGTTGGGTGGAGAGTCGTCCCCAAAAACCTTGTTGTCATCTGCCAAACATGTTCACAGGTAACATAGGTATGTACTATTTGTTGATTCTGATTTCATTAGGAAATTAATTTTTATATTTACTTTGGATTGTTACAAAAGGTCACAAATTTACATGAGAGGAAAATCGAAGGAAAAATAGAGAAAATTGAAGAAAACAAAAAGAAAATTGAAGAAAATAGAGGCCTTAATGATGGAAAGGCTTCTGAGGATTAGTTCACAAGATTTTGTTAGTTGAGACTTTTGAGAGTTCTATGGTGGAGCTCTGTCTCTATTCCCTCTATTCTCTCATACTTTTTGACACTTAAAGCATTATTGGAGGTCTCTAGCATTTTGGAAAGAAAGCAAAGGAAAGTAAGTGACAAGCAAGGAAAAGTTGGATCAAGCGGCTACAATGGGATTACTTGCAGGTATCGAGTTGCATGTATGATTTCCTTATTGGTTTTGGCATGCATGGTACATGCATGTGTGTATCTGGTTCATTTGTTGTCATTGACATGGGTTTTTCCTAGCTTGAAAATGGTTTCAACCTTTCCTTTCCATTTATGGATAGCCATGGTGTGATGGGATTCATTCTTGGTTGAGCTTTGGATTTCTTGAAGGTTTTGGGTCCAGGTGAGGTGATCTCAAGAAAATACCAAGGGTTGGGGGTGGATATGGTTTTATCTTGGAATACCTCAACAGATGGGTGGATAGAGGAAAATTCCTCAATAGATGGTGAAGGAATTTTGAGGCATCCAATCTTGGTTTGGTTTTGCGATCTTGAGACCAGTTTAGGTGATATCACCGTAGCGTGAGGGTGGAGGTGGTTTAACCTCTGGATTCCCTTGGTTGTTTATGTATTGGTTTATACCATGAGATCCCACATTCATGCTTGGAATATGGCATGAGGGCGATTGGATGAAAGAAAGTTTTGGTTCAATCCAATCTATGGTTGGGTGGTACATGGAAGTCCATGCCTTGGTTGGATTTGCATCATTTAATGGAAGATATTTCTCTATGGAAATATATGAAGCAATTGTACTGGTTCATATGATGATTTCATGGCTATTATGTCATGGTTACTATGATGATTGCTTGGTGGTTATAAGCATTGATCTGTTATCTATTCTAGTTATGGCTCTTATCATGTTTTGAATGGTAATTGAATGTATGACCTAATATATGTTATTGTAGCTATTAAGAGAAGGCCTTAAACCTTCTTGATGATTCTCAGATAAGTATCAAACCCCTATGTTCAGATATGAATTCATGACTTGTAGATTTCATGTTCACTACATGTTTGAAAAAATGACTATCATGGTTAAGCTTGGTTAGGTCAAGTTCTTGACTAAGTTTTGCATTAACATATTTTTCCTTGTGTCATTCATCATTTTGTAAAGTTATATCAAGTTCAGGGCATAGGTTTGGATCTTATCCTTGAAAAAGTGGCTCAGATTCCAGGGTCGCATGCTCAGAACTAGGAAATTTAGGCTGCAGTCACTGTGAGGAGGGGTTATACATGCGACTGGAGAGTTACAATCACTGCCTTTCCTTGTTATGCAAGTAAATGGGAGTCTAGATGACTCAAAAGGAGATTTAAATTAGGGTTATTGAACTTGGAGTGGTTGTTTGGCTCCTCGGGGTCCTGTAGCTCCTGAGGAAAGTCAGTAAAGTTTCAAGTCGTTGATTCCACTTCCTTAACTGTACTTAGGAGGTTGAGTCATGTCATAGTAGCCCTCAACTCATGTTTATGCTGTAAGGCCAGTGAAAGTGGGTAAATGTGGGAGGGGTGGTTACAAACGACATATTCACAAAGACAAGTATTGGGTTGGTTTTTGTACTTTATCTTTTGTTATGAATACATATTCTTCAATTATGAATTTTAAATCCTTATGGGCATGATAAATGTTGCATAAAATGGCTATGACATGCAAATTTTGATTTGATGATTTATGTAGGCATGTGCTTGAATGTTTAGGACCTTGGAGGTGTTACTAGGTAGGGGAATTATACATTCCATTATTATTAGAGCATGCAAATTGAGTACAGATCATGAGGAGTATACAAAACTCCATCTCCATTAGGATTCAAATGGATCAGATATTTGAATATTGTGTTTTTTTGTGCATATCTCATCATGCATTCCAATTGATAAACATATGGGTTTCGTTTGATTCATTAGATTCCTTTTATTTTGTAAGGTTATTGACTATTTTGGAAGGAAAATTATGCTATAAATTCTAGGGAGGGGATCTAGTTCTTCACTTCAACCATTTGTGGGTGTGTTTGCATGCTATATTGGTGGAATTTAGTTGAACTTGCAAGTGGCTAAGAGTAAATAGGGAAACATAAGAATGTAAAATTTATAAATAAGAGAGATGGAAACCTATCTAGGAGCATAGAATTTGGATTGTGTAGGAATCCATACCCATTATCCATGTTGATTACTAATTATTGTATGCTCAACCTAACATATGGCTAATTCAAGTTGGTCATGTGCGAAGATAATGGGATGGACCCATTTTTCTCACACATTGAACTATATTGGTTGGAAGAAGAATCTTGAGGGACTTTTAAGTAGAGAAGGGAAAGATATTCCTTGTGTTGTGTGGTGTAGTGTAGGGAATGCAATGGGTAAGCTTAAGAGAAATTAGGTTGGGCCAGTGATCTAAGTGTCCATAACATGTTTCCCTCACCTTAGTGATTGCATAACCTAACTTGGGTGTAGCATCCATTATAGATGGTCTATTGTTGGGCGTGAAATTGCTTTCCAACTACTAGTTTCCTTGGGATCAAATCATTCTATAAATAAGCATTCAATCTCTGCACATGAATTCCTACTTATAATTATGGTTATTACGATGGTATTTTCTTAGGTGTGAATTTGGAAGAGGAATTCATGATTGAAAATAAGCTTATTTGGATTCAAGTGGTTTATAGTTTCTTGATCTTGAATTTACCTTGAGCATTCAAATTTTGTGCATGTTAGTTTCATTTTTAGGTTGTACACATTTATAGTTCGAATTGATTGTGAGCGATTGTGTTCAAATTTCCTAGTATAACTTTGAATGGTGTTGTTAATTCACTATTGTGAATACATTCAAATTAGTGAGGTTACAAATAGGAAAAAAATGAGTGATTTATGCTTGATGGCATGGCCATAGGTGACACATAATAATAAGCATGGTATCCTTCATGTTGATGGGTTTGTTAGGTTCAACATGCATCAAAGTACCTTTCGAACATGTTGACATCTTTTACTAGTAGTTGAAGTGATGACTTCAAACGTTAGTCAAAATGACCTTTGTTTGTTGTTCTTTTGAAAGATAGTGAGTGACATGTACCGCATATGAGCCCCAAAGAGTGGGTTTGGAATGCATTCAAGATCTCAATCCATATAAAAATCACCACATGTACGATAATTTACTACTTTAGTAGATGTGGTTTGTGATAAAGCCATGTGGCTTGGTACTTTGGAATGGAAAAAGGATCATGCATCTTTGGGAATTTTTTTGTGTAATATCCCAAAGTTTAATGCAACGATTTTTCCCAAGAAAATGTTTATGTCATACATTTTTTTTCTTTAAACCTAATCCAAACTTTGCCTTTTGCACCATAAAATTTGCAACATAACAAATATGATTTGTAGTAAATCTAAAAAATGCTATAATTACAAATGACACAAGAAATGGAAATAATTCATCTTTATTTATTTACTTGGAAATTACATATAAAATCTCTATAGAAGATAGTTGCAATGATGACCATCGGAAGCTTTGCTACAATATTTGATGGACCTCCAAAATAGAACTAGAATCAAAGGCACTTGTGAATTTTGAATGAATTCACTAAGGGATGAGATGGGTTTTCATCCAATCTCATCGAATCACCCAAGGGTTTTCATCCTAGGGCTGTTGAAGCTGATAATCTAGTTCTCTAAACTTCAACAATCAGAAAATACAACATACCAAGATGTCCCAAATGATCTCCTCCTCCTCTTGTTAAAGACTTGAGATATAGATCTCCAATCTTCTAGAAGTATTTTATTTTTATTATTTTAATACTTTTTTAGAAGCTCGCCCTTGACTTCATTTAAGTGACTTTTAATTTAATTTAATTTTAATTAAGTCACTTTTGGTGTTTTTCCTTCAAATAATCATTTTCCCCTTCTTTTATTTAATTAAATGACTAATTAAAGCCACTTTCAATATGGGAAAATATAAATCACCCCGATTCTTTCTTTGGTCGTTGGAAGTCCCTTCTCATCATCCCATCTTGTAGGTATTCTCATTCTGGTTCCAATGAGCTATTACAGTAAGGTGTTCCATCAAATAGTCCTCGCGGAATGTCACCTTAAGTGTAATTAATTAAGTTGAGCTCAATAATAACTCTGTTTTACAGGAATTATCAGAATGCAATAGAACCAAAAGCAAGATGCGTGGAAATGTCCCTAATAATGGAATACACCAAGAAAATTCTGTCAGTTCCCATAAAACTCCCCAAAACTCCTCTTGGACCTCTAATGGTGTAATCTTGCTCCTGTGACCTAGCCATCACATACCTTGGAAATCCATCCTAGCTGTACTATAGAGGAAAATGAAAATGGGGACATTACAAGTTCACCCAAATTGGATCATTATATTTTTTTTCATGCATCTCGATGATTTTGGAGTGGAAAAAGTGGAGGAATCAGCTCACAGGACCGTTTTTACCAGTGGGACCCAGTTTGGTGAAATGAGGTATGAAACCTTTCGGGAGTGCTTAGAGGCATCAAATGACATTGTTTGGGGGTAAAAAATTTCTACACAAGTGTAGCACCTTTTCATGCTATTATACACACAAACAACTTTCCAATAATGTAAGAATCACGTCAATTGGAGCCCGTATGCAAAAGTTATGCCACTCAAAAGTTGACCTTCCTGTTTTCACACCTATAGTTCGGGAGGATGTCACGTCAGCCCCAATTATTCATGGAAAAGGGGCTAGCCACGTGTTTGTGATGGAAAAGACTCTAGAAGAGTCTATTTTTCAACTCTAATTAAGAGTTGATGTAGTCAAACTTAACCACTAGTAGGCTATCGGGTTTTGTTATAGCCGGGCCACTAGGAGGAATAGACATTTCATTCTTTCGAGAGAATTTTGTTCCATAGTTGAGAAAAGATAGCCATGAGATATAAGAGGTAGAGCAAATAGAGAGGAGCTGTGCACTATAGCAGTCCACGTGCCACAAACATTACTTCTTTGTATCTGCAGCCATATTTCCACATAGAGAAAGAGAGCGAAGAGACCTCACCTTCCATCTAGGTTTTCTTCCGAAAGGGTTTCCTAGAGAGCATATCTGGTGTATTATGTGTGTGAGAGCTTATTTTTCCATTCTCTACTTTTCTGATTGATTTCGTTTACATGCATGCACTAATTATAGTTAATTTTACAAATCTAGAAATTAAATAAAACTGTAATAGTGTAGAATCTCAGATTTTTAATATAAAATTATTAGATTTGTTGTGACAAGCTGTCTAGTGGAATATCCATGGAAGTTTACGGATAATTTGGTATTAGAGCGGGTTTTTTGGGTATTTTGTGGAGATTGCAGGGATCTAGATTAGTGAGGCCGAAAATCGTAAAACCCTAATCATGGGCAACGAATCTATAAACGAACCTCGTGATCCTGAAGAGGTGAGGTTTTCGGGGCTCGAAGAACAAGGCACAGATATAAAATACAATGTCAACGTCCTCATGGTGGCCCTAAGAAATAAGCTAGGGATATTTGGAGAAGAAGGGGGTTCAAATGCAGAAGACAAATCATAAGGGGGATCGGGAGATCAAGAAGGCACAAATAACTAGCCGAAGAAAGAACCCAGAAAATATCAACCCAGTTCGAGTGTTGTGAGCCAATGCCTATTTAAAGTGGAAGAAAAATTCGATATCAACCCATACCATGGTGAGATTGATGCTCTGAAGCTGAACCAATGGTTGCAGTAACTGGAAGTTTATTTCAGTGTCCATCAGATCGAGGAAGGTTAGAATATCTCATTTGCGTGTTGAGATTTTCTGTTTTGCATAAGATAGGCAAAATCTCAGTAGATGACAATAATAGGAATCAGTTCCTAGATTAGCTCCAGGTTGTTGGGAGATGATTAATGCCTCCTATATTTGATGAAAGTGAGTTAATTAAGTTGTTAGATTCCCTTTGCTATAAAATAGGCAACCATTCGGATTATTTGCAATGTGGGTGAGAGTTTGTAAGGATTGAATTATGCAATCTCCTGTTTGATTAATAAGATTGTCGATGCCTATGTTGTGTGGACGTAGCCTAGATTGGTTGGGTGAACCATGTTAATTCCTGTGTCTTTATGTGCTTGATTTATCTGCTGAGTCTTTGATTTAATTAGCTGTGCATCTGATCTCCAACATTGCGCCACTGAAATTGGAGGGTCATGCATTGACTTGGTGGGAGAGCCACAGGGAAACCCTGAGGTTGGAGGGAGAAACTGCAATGACTAAGTGGGAGGATTTCAAAACCCTCATTAAGTCACAGTTTTATCCCATTGGGTACATGGAAGAACAATGGATCCGGTGGAATTACTTTAGGCAAAAGTCGGGCCAAAGCGTGCAGAAGTACACCACAAAATTCAGAAAGATGGCTATAATGTTGGTTATCTCTCTAAAGAACCCAGGTGTACTCCTCAAGTATTTAGGGGGGTTGCACCACCATCTATGTGAGCAAATGATGATGTTCAAGCCCAAAACGGTGGATGAGGCTTATGTACAGGCACAATACCTAGAGAACATAGGCCTGAAATGAGAACAATCAAGTGGATTGAAGCAAAAGGAGCAACAATGCACTTCTAAGGATGGGAAGAAGAAGAAAAAAGGGGGAAAATATAAAAATATGACAACCATGACACACTAGTGTAAAGATCCTAGCAACCACTACAACATTGATGGCCATATAGAGGAGAAGTGCTGGAAGTTGCATACAGATCTAAACCTGAAGAACAAGAAGAAGATAATAAGAAGAAGAATCCCATGACCACTAATTCGAGCAACCAAGTTGAAAGCAACTTAGACATGGATGAGAAGATCATTTGTACATCAGTGCAGAAGGAGGTGAATCTGAGTAGCCTTCAACAATAGGAAGAGAAAGAAATGACCAAACTCTTCCATGTAAATATACATGTCAAGAAGACGAAGATTGATGCTTTGTTTGACTCGGGATTGCAGACAAATCTCATTGCAGCAGATCTAGTCAAGAAGTTGGGGCTGGAAGTTCATGATCATCCAAACCCATATCCACTAAGATGGGTACATAAGGATGCAAAGATGAAGGTACAAAGCAATGTAGAATTAGGTTTGCTATTAGTGTTGATTTTATTGATGAAGTAGATCTGGATGTGGTTCCTCTTGATGTATGTGGATTCGTGTTTGGGAGTCCATACATGCATATGTGTGATGAAATATTCATGAGGAGAGCTAACCAGTAATGACTCATCAAGGATGGAAAATCATTAATCATCAACGTGCACAAAGGCAAGTCAAAAATTTCACTGGTAAGTGCCAACCAAGCCAAGGAATTGATCAGTTCCAACAAGAAGTAGGTTTTATTGTTTTTAAGAGAAAATATGTTTGTAGAGGAGTCAATAAGAGGCAAGGAATCCCTAGAGGGGTGTACTAAGAAATAAAAAAATCAATTGGAGGAGTTGTTACAGGCATACAAGGACCTATTATGAGAGCCTAAAGGGCTACCCCCTAAGAGAGAAGTGGAGCACGAGATCCAACTATTGCCATACTCCCCATTGCCAAATATTGGGTTGTACAGGCAGTCTATTATAGAAGCAAGTGAGGTGAAGAAATAGTTGCAGCAACTGCTGGAACAGGGTGCCATTCGACTGAGTACATCACCATGTGGGTCACCCATCATCATTGTGCCAAATAAGGAGGATGGGACTTGGTGGATGTGTATAGATTATAGGGCGTTGAATAACATCACGCTAAAAAATAGACACCCCCTGCCCAGGATAAATGATCTGTTAGATCAGTTGCAGCAAGCAAATTATTTTACCGATTTGGAGTTGAAGTCTAGATATCACCAACTTCGATTCAAAGAAGAGATATATGGAAGACTGCCTTCAAAACCAGGCAAGGTTTGTATGAGTGGTTAGTTATGCCATTTTCCCTATGTAATGCACTAGCTACATTTATGAGATTAATGAATGATGTACTACTCCCTTTTATAGATTCATTTGTTATTGTATATTTGGATGATATACTAGTATATAGTGCTACTTGGGAGGAGCATATTTCACATTTAACACAGGTGCTAGAAACATTGAAGAAGCACCAACTCTTAGCAAATCTCAAGAAGTGCGAGTTTGCGCAACATTCCTTGGTGTATTTGGGATATGTGATTGGTGGAGGAGAATTGAAGATAGATCCTTCCAAGATGGATGCCATCATGAAATGGTAGTGCCTACTAATGTCATTGAAGTTAGGATTTTCATTGGAGCAACACAATACTTTAGGAAATTCATAGCCTCATTTTCAGTGGTAGCAACACCGCTCCACACCATAACAACAAGTGGCAAGAGTTTCCAGTGGGGAAAAGGGTAGCAGAAGGCTTTCGGTGAGTTAAAGAAAAAGATCAATGAAGCAATAGTTCCGACATCACCAAACTTACAACGAACCTTTGAAGTGGAGACAAATGTGAGTGGGTATGCTATGGGAGCTATCTTAATGCAAGGAGGAAGGACCATTTGCTACCATTCTGAAGTATTTCATAGGGAAGTTCTTAACTACCCTACCTAAGATAAGGAGCTCTATGCCATGGTGCAAGATGTGAAGAAGTGGAAGAACTATCTGATGGGAAAGGAGACAATAATCCACATGAATCACTAGCTGTTACAATACCTGCAGGCCCATAATAAGATACAACATCCCAGGCATTACAAGTGGATGGGGTTTTTACATTAGTTTCATTTTGTGATCAAGTATAAGAAGGCAAACACAAACAAGTTGACCGATATGCTTTCAAGGCCACCCAGATCAAAGATTACAACTTTGGTTACTCTTATGCACATGGATCCATTCACCCATGATGCATACAAAGAGGCATATTCAGAAGATGAGGAATTCAAGGAGGTGCATTAGCAGTTGCAGAGTCAGAGACATGTGCACAATGGCGACAACATCGCTGAATACCATCTCTAGGATGGGTTACTCTACAGGCTAGATAAGCTATGCGTTCCTAAAGGTGAGCGTTTGCAGCTAATTAGAGAGGCTCACACCTCCAAGGTTGCAGGGAACTTTAGTGTAGGGAAGACCATGACTAACTTGTAGAGGTATGTGTATTGGCCCAAGACGCAAGAGAAGGTAGCTAGGTTCATAAGAGGATGTATGCTTTGTTGTACCAACAATCCTAGCAACATGAAATAGGGTCCATATCATTCCTTACCTGTATGTACTCGTCTTTGAGAAAGCATTTCCATGGGCTTTGTGGGAGGTTTACTGACAACCAAGAAGGGACATGACTACTTGTTCGTGATAGTTGACAAGTTCAACAATATGTGTGTTTTGATGCCATGTAAAAAGGCCATCAGTGGACAAGAAAAAACAAACTTTTTCTTTGGACAGGTTTGGGTACACTTTGGGATACCAAGGAGCATCATTTCAGATAGGGATACAAGATTTCTCAGTGCATTCTAAACTACATTGTGGGAGAAGAGGGACATGGAGTTGAATAGATCTGCAACATTCCATCCATAGACATATGGGTAGACATAAGTAGTCAATAGGACTTTGGTGCAACTTTTGAGGGGTTACAACCAGAAACATTCAAATACCTAGGATGAAAATATGGTATATATACAACATTCTTATAACAGAGCAATCCACACTTCTACATGAAAGTCCCCATTTGAAACTTGTTTTGGATATTTTCCACCTTCACCTTTGGATATTGCATATGGGCAACAAGGAGGAGTGAAGGAAGATGTTACAGAAGATGTTTTGAGGGGTGAAAAATTTATAGAGAATATTGGGCAGATCCATCTACAGGTACAGGAAACAATGCAGAAGTTGTAGGTGAAGTATAAGGCCATGCATGATCATCATAGAATAGATAAATCATTCAAGGTGGGAGACAAAGTATGACTACAGTTGAACAAGGAGAGGCTGTAGGGGCCTGGTAAGAAAATCAAGGCTCTAAGGTATGGTCCCTTTGAGATACTATAAAAGGTGGGTGATAATGCCTATCGACTCAGTTTACCACCATATATGCACATTTACTCAGTTGTAAATGTAGATAATTTGAAACTCTATGAGCCTTCCATGCTAGACTAGGAAGAGGAACAAGTCCTACCTTTTGTGGAGGATTTGGCACCAAACGCTTAGACAGAGTTGACATAAGATGTAGTTTTTCGGAAGAGGTCCAGAACTATAAGGCAAGGGCAACAATACCTTTGGCAGATTGAGTTGAAGGGACAACTTCCAGGCAAAGCTAAATGGTACACCAAAAAGAAGGTAGAGGAAAAATTTCCTCACCTTGTTCATTAAAATATTTTGCGGACCAAAATCCTCCTAGAATGGGGAGGTTTAATACAAATTGGATCATTATATTTTTTTTCATCCATCTCGATGCATTTGGAGTGGAACAAGTGGAGGAATCAACTCACATGACTGTTTTTACCAGTGGGACCTAGTTTGGCGAAACATGGTCTGAAGCCTTTCGGGAGCATTTTGAGGAATCAAATGACGGTTTTTGGGGATAAAATTTAACTCTTAAATGTAGCACACTTTCATTCTATTCTACACACAAAGATATTTCCAGCAATGCAAGAATCACGTCAATCGGAGTTCGTATGCAAAAGTTATACCACTCAGAAGTTGACCTCTTGTTTTCACACCTATAGTTCGGGAGGATGCCGCGTGAGCCCCAATTATTCATGGAAAAGGGGCTAGCCACATGTTTGTGATGTAAAATACTCTATAAGAGTCTATTTTGTAACTTTAGTTAAGAGTTGATGTAGTCAAACTTAACCACTAGTAGGTTTATAAGAAGAGCTTCAGCGTAAATCACATGAAAAAGACATTTGTCGACGCGTTTCGAACCAACAAGTGTGGTTCATCGTCAGGACAAGATGAAGAAGCAGATCAGGCCCAGCCAGTTAAATAGACTGAGAAGAGACTCCAACGGCTAACTAACGGCTATTTTAACTCGAGGACCACATAACCGCTATTTTGACTCCAATCAATAAATTTAATATTATTATTATTTATGTAATATTAAGTTAATATTTTATTTCTAGAATTAAACTAAAATAGGAATATTTAAATAAATAACATTTAGAATAAAACTAATGATTATTAAAAATATTATTTGCGTGAATGAATTCCTATAAATAACTAGGGTTACATACAATAATAACTCATATAAATAAATCACTAGGGTTACATAAAATGATAATGGGATGTTTAGGATTAAATATGAATAATATTATAATGTTAAAGGTAATAAGTTAATTAATTATTGACTAACTATATTGAGTGTATAAAATTATTAATTTTAATTAGTAAATTTAATATTATTATTATTTATGAAATATTAAGTTAATATTTTATTTCTAGAATTAAACTAATATAGGAATATTTAAATAAATAACATTTAGAATAAAACTAATGGTTATTAAAACCCTATCATCTTAGGGTTTCTTCCTTTTCCTTTATGCATCCTGAGTGCATTCTTCTTGTTAGGGTTTTTTTTTTCTTTTTTTTTTTTGGCATTTAACCCCCCCTTTTTTAGGTCATCTTCTTTGGTATTTTTATAGTATGATAATTAGGTTATTGGGAATGCTTCGTTTTAGCTCCTTCAGCCTCAGAAGTATGTATAGCTTTTCTAATTATTTGTCTTTCTTAATTTATGATAATTATAATAATGCACTCTCGGATTTTCATAGATGTATTTATACATATAGGGATTATCTCATTAAAATATTAAAATATTCAATAAACATTCTCATTTACTTTTCAAACTAACCTAGTAAGTTGAATTTTATTAATTAGTAAATTTAATAATTTTATACTCTCAATATTATTTCAATATAACCCACCTTTAATAATCAAACCTATATAGTTAGTCAATAATTAACTAACTTATTACCTTTAGCATTATAATATTATTCATATTTAATCCTATACTTCCCATTATCATTTTATGTAACCCTAGTGATTTATTTATAGGAATTATTATTGTATGTAACCCTAGTTATTTATAGGAATTCATTCTCGCAATTAATATATTTTTAATAACCATTAGTTTTATTCTAAATGTTATTTATTTAAATATTCCTATATTAGTTTAATTCTAGAAATAAAATATTAATTTAATATTTCATAAATAATAATAATATTAAATTTACTAATTAAATTTACTTCTTAAATTTACTAATTAAATATAATAATTTGATACACTCAATATTATTTCAATATAGCATACCTTTAATAATCAAATCATATATAGTTAGTCAATAATTAATTAACTTATTACCTTTAACATTATAATATTATTCATATTTAATCCTAAATGTTATTTATTTAAATATTCCTATATTAGTTTAATTCTAGAAATAAAATATTAATTTAATATTACATAAATAATAATAATATTAAATTTACTAATTAAATTTACTAATTAAATTTAATAATTTTATACACTCAATATAGTTAGTCAATATTACCTTTAACATTATAATATTATTCATATTTAATCCTAAACATCCCATTATCATTTTATGTAACCCTAGTGATTTATTTATATGAGTTATTATTGTATGTAACCCTAGTTATTTATAGGAATTCATTCACGCAAATAATATTTTTAATAATCATTAGTTTTATTCTAAATGTTATTTATTTAAATATTCCTATTTTAGTTTAATTCTAGAAATAAAATATTAACTTAATATTACATAAATAATAATAATATTAAATTTATTGATTGGAGTCAAAATAGCTGTTATGTGGTCCTCGAGTTAAAATAGCCGTTAGTTAGCCGTTGGAGTCTCTTCTCAGTCTATTTAACTGGCTGGGCCTGATCTGCTTCTTCATCTTGTCCTGACGATGAACCACACTTGTTGGTTCGAAACGCGTCGACAAATGTCTTTTTCATGTGATTTACGCTGAAGCTCTTCTTATAATTATGACTAATCACAGAAGCCTCAATTCTTCACTAGTAGGTTATCGGGCTGTGTTATAATCGGGCCACTAGGAGGAAGAGACATTCCATTCTTTTGAGAGCATTTTGTTCCATAGTTGAAAAAAGTTAACCAGGAGAGATAGGAGGTAGAGCACACAGAGAGGATATGTGTAGTATAGCAGCCCATAGGCCACAAAAATTTACTTCTTTGTATCTGCAACCATGTTTCCAGACAGAGAAAGAGAGCGAAGTGACCTCACCTTCCAGCTGGGTTTTCTCCCAAAAGGGTTTCCCAAAGAGCATATATTGTGTATTATATGTGTGTGAGATTATTTTTTCGTTCTATATTTTTTTGATTGATTTACTTTTACATGCATGCACTGATTACATTTAATTTTACAGATCTATAAATTAAATAAAACTGTAATAGTGTAGAATCTCAGATTTTTAATATAATATTATTAGATTCTGTTGTGACGAATTGTCCAGTGGAATATCCATGACAGTTTATGGATCACAAGTCCTCCCACCCGAAGATTTCTGACTTTCAAGCAATCAATATTTGTCCATAACAGAGGCATCTGCACATTAATATTGGGATCCCATATGGGGCACTAGGCTAAGCCATGCCTCCATGTCACCAAAGTATAAATAGATCCCTTAGTACCTGGATCCCAAATAAACCTATGACTAAATCTGCCATTAATGGATCCACTTGGATCCAATGCCACCATGTCCAATCATCACCACTCATGCCTAAGGGCTCCTTCTATGTTGTTCCCTTGGCGAAATATATTCTCTCAAGTATCCCTCCATCAATAGGATAACAACTCATAATCTCCCTTAAATCTATCATGTGGGAAGGATCAAATGCCTGAATGCATATACATGGAACAACCCTGTCATGCAGATGCTGGTCCATGCTCCACTGTGCTTCTCTTCTCAGAAAACTAATAAGGGTGACTCTGCCCCTTTCCCTCTAATTTCTAGAGGTGAGCTAACCAAACTACAACCTCTATCTATGCACCCCTGAAGAGGGCTACTCTACAAATCAAGAATATACTCCATTGATTTCCTAATAATGGATGTTAAATGTTCCCCAATGCTAGACATCTTAGCCCCTAACTTGTCACATGTCACTCAAAAATCCTTGAGTGTAGTGACATCTTGTAAGATAATGCCTTCGAGTGATTGGATATGATTCTTCATTGTCGTAAGGTCTATCCTGATACGATCCATCTCCTCTTGGTGACTAGTGTCTGAAAGTACCACAACCCTACTAGTTTCCTATGCATATTTTTACTCGTCATCAATGGCTAGCCCCAAAGATGGCTGTTCATCCTCCTCCATCATGGAAATGACATAAGCATCTAACTGACTCTCCACATATAAATTATCATGCATAACATCCTCATATGATTCTTGCTCCTTTATATGCTTACCTCGTTGGATCATCATCGATAGCTCATATTCCTGAACGTATCCTCCTTTGTCTTCTTCACATATGGAGACAATTGGTTGCTCATCATGTTCATCCATTAAACATGGTTGCAAATCAGGGATGCTATCAACATCTCCATATGATTGTTCATGCTTTTCAAGGGTTTCTTCATGAAAACCATTGGACTCATCTATAATAGACTCCTATCCAACCATGGACCCTTCAACCCTTTCTATAATCAATTGACTTGAGTTCCTTGCCATTTCTTGCTATGCTTCAATTTTTGCAGCCTCACCTACTTGTCTGTCTCCTTTTACTTTACATCTATGTTCTGGTGTCCATGCTTCCTGTAGAGCCTCTAACTTACACCTCATCATCCACTATTACCTACTGTTTTTCATCACTTACCTCTCTCTTTTGCCTCATTTTCAATGTAAAACCACCCATATCATTACATTAGATGTCATTAAGCATGATCAAGTGAGATTTGCTAATGTGTGACTGTTTTGTTTAGATTTTGACATATTTACAGGCATTCCGCAACCATCTGCTGATTCCGCAGCCATCTGATGATCCCACAACCTTTTTGTTAATCTCAAGGTTCCACGTGTCATTTTGCCAAATGAGCCACATGGGCACTTAGGAATCAAGGTGCTCGAGGTT
>APFE031399778.1:0-39230 GCA_000404065.3 Pinus taeda
ATATATATATATATGTAAATTATCATTTGTTTATGTAAAATTTGAGATATAAGATGAAAAAAATATTGTCTTACTTATATATAAACTAATTTTTTTGTTTGAATAATAAACCGAATATAATTTTCTTCAGATAACCATTATTAATATAAAATGGCGGCTAATTTCCATCATTTGCAATATATATTTAGTTATCAACTACCGGTAAGCTTGCCAAGTTCTTTTCAGAAATATGTTTTTTTTTAATATTTCATTCTTACCGAATTATCCAAGGGCCGACGTTTTAAAGAAACTCGGAATTCAATAGCTTTTTTGGGTTTAACATATATACAAGAAGCTCTATATACAAAAACCTTATGGAGCACTAGTCCATCTCTTATGTTTGTTTAGGAGCCGGTAAAAGGACGGATCCATCTCTTCCGTTTACAGAGCAGAGCATATAAAGCGCGCTATCTTAACCCAAAAAAAAATTGACTGGGCTTATCAAAAAGTTGAGTTCATAAGAAGTCGAACTCGTAAGGCTAAGAAAGCTTGTTTGAAAGGGGTAACAACGGTAAAGCTGGTACAACGTAGGAGAATTACAGTTACCGGCAAAAATGGAATTGAAAAGGGTTTCCGTAGAACCTATTGTTGATATAACGCTTAGTGTAAAAGACGTGGTAGACGGTCATTTCAGCGATGATGATGAGGATTTAAGGAGGCAGAGATGGTATTGCGTCCATAGTGTTGATGAATGCATTTCTCCCAGCAACACTCATATGTTGTTGTCTACCTCAGAGTATTATAAACCCAACACCCACGACGTAGGCAAGGTATTACTTCTAGAAATCGAAGGAAAGGGGTTTTTTATTACTGAGCCAGTTATTCCATTTCCCCACCCCGTTCCTAGGCGAATGATTCAACTTTACAACGACAGGTATGATAGAAGTTTGAGGGGTCCATCATTCAGAGTTGTGACATACAACATTCTGGCAGACGTGTATGCTACTTCAGAGCAGTTCCCCAACTGTCCTTCGTTCGCGCTCAGTTGGGAAAATCGCAGAGAAAACTTGTTGAAAGAAATATTACAGTGTGATGCTGACATCATTTGCCTCCAAGAAGTCCAACAGAACCATTTCTCTGATTTTTTCCATCCAGAATTGGCCAAACTAGGATATGAAGGGATGTTTACGCGAAAGCAGAGAGAAGGCAACACTCCAAACTGTTGATGGTTGTGCAACGTTTTATAAACTGAATAAATTTGACTTTATAACTTTGTCTTCAATTAATTTGAGATATAAAGACAACATTGCCCTGCATGTCATCCTTTCCTTCAAAAGAACTAGTGAACGTCTGTGCATAACCAATACCCACATCCATGGAAATCCTGAAAACAGCGATGTAAAGCTATGGCAGGTGAACTACTTGCTCAAAGATTTGGAGAAGTTTGTCCACGATATTCCTGTTGTACTATGTGGGGACTTCAATTCTTTGCCCGAAAGGGCTCCCCACTCACTTCTTACCAAAGGTAATGTCGATCCCTTACATGAAGAAATTTTGGGTTATGATACATCCATTAAACTCATGTTTCGTCATAGAATACCTTTAGCCAGTGCTTATTTCAACTATTCCCAATGCAATCTTCCCCTTCAATAAGCGTTGAAGAAAATTAATCGTCCAACAGGGGAGCCACGTTTCACTATCTACATTGAGAATAGCCGAGGGAAATTTCACGGAGCGTTAGATTACATTTTCTACCATGCCACGAAGTTAAAGTTGGTGTCGTTACTGGAGTTAATTGACGAGGAGGGGGTGAAGGACCGTGCACTTCCTTCGGTTAATCATTCTTCCAATCATATCCCAATTGCAGCCGAGTTTAAATATATGTCAGGCATCGAAACCAGAAGCGTAACGAAATATGCAACTGAAAAATTGGTTTTTACTGGCTGTAAAATTGTGTAGTAATTTCTGTTTTTAAACCTTTTATATAGATGAGAAAGCTGACATGAGATAGAATCAATCATCCATTAATTTAGATTTTTAATTGATGTGATTGTTTAAAAACATGTTATTCTCATAGTGTGATTATCCTCTTTTGATTTAGAAATTTGATTATTGAAAACATGTTATTCCATTATTATGATTTATGAAAAATATATTTTAGTTATATTAACTTTTCCAATAGTTTTGGGAATTGCAATTTTAAAGAAATAAGTTTGTTTATATATTTTTTAGTATACTTTTAATTTTATTATTTCAATCATTTTCATGTTTTTAAAATTATAGTTAATGAAATTTAGAAAAAAAAAAATATAAATGAAAACACTAAAACAATGTTTCAAGTCATTTTAGGAATTTACACGTTGTTTTCCTGTTAAGTAGCTATATTAGCACTAAGTGGTTTTGACAGTCTTTCCCTCCTTGACATTTAAGTTATTAGAATCATTTATTTGGTAATTGTATCCTTTTTTTTGTTTTTTGGATTATGAGCATCTATTAAACTACAATTTCCTCATTCAATATCTTAAGAAAATGCTTATCTTTCCTATCCCTGATGTAATGTTCCCATAGAAGACATGTTGAAAAAAATTGATGGTAAAACAAGAGAGCCACATTTCACTACATTCTGTGGAAAATGGTGGAGGGAATTTTTAGGGATAGTTGGATTACATGTTCTACAGTGCCAAGAAATTGAAAGTGGTGCCTTTACTATAGCTGATTGATGAAGAGGAAGTGAAGGACCATGCCTTTCATTAGTTAATCATTCTTCCAATCACATCCCAATTGTAGCCAAGTTTAGTTACACCTTAGTGTCAAAACCTCCATTGAAAGGAAATCAGCATCTCAAGAGTTATGAGCATAACTTCAGATAGGAAAATGAAGAACCTTATTGAATGAAATGTTCCTTGTTGTTGCTTGATAGACAAGGTAAAATTTTGTGGTAATTTACATACATTAATTATTTCTTTAATAAAAATAGGATAGACAAAAAGAATTGAGACTTTTTTTTTCTTTATCCTATTATGTTCTCAATTAAATGGATATTATCAGTAGAAATAAATTATGTATCACTAAAATTAAATTGTATCTTTCTACAATTAAGTGAACTTTATTTAATCCTATATTTTGAAGACAATATTTCTTTTTTGCGTAGAAATTGTGCAATGACTCTCCCTAGGTAACATTCCACTCAACTCCATTGTGTGGTTCGTGATAGACTTACTTTGATAAACTACATAAGTAAATATGTTGGAATGATTCTTTTTCTCTAAATCTCCCTGAGAGGAAGGTTTATGTACCCATTCCTAAGTACTTAATTGTAAATAGATAGATTTTTTTTAAGAAAATGTGTACAGTGATGTGAAAAAAGTCTATGAATAAATAATATAAGAAAAAAGGCACATATATATAAATATACCTAGAAATAGTTGAATGTTGTAAATAAATATTAATATATACATTTGTGAAACAATAAACAAGTAGAATATTGGAAGACTCTTAGAGGAGTTATAAGTCAAATATTGGGAACCACCTAAATGTATTATGGTTATCATGGAGAATTTGATATTGATTTAGTGGAATGAATATGTCATGTGTAAGTGATTCATTCTATATGGTTATATATTGCTTACATGTTGATTTTATGTCACATAATTATATCATTGTAGGTTATGTTACATATATGAGTCATGTAGGTTGATTACAAGAATTGATAACCTATGCTCGACTACATGTTTTCATGCATGAGCTCACTGTTTGTGTAGTTGGTATCATAATGCATTGATAACTGGAGTTTAGCTAGAATGATGAGTATATGCTTTGGTAGTCATGTGTTGTATATGTTATCTGTAGTTGTTATGCATGTATGGCCTTCATTATAGTTATGCATGAATAGTAGGTCAAATATTCGTTGTGAAGTCATTGTATGCAATTTAGGTCATCATGATGTTATTGCTTTTTATGATGCTAATGTGTTGGCTGAGATAGAACAAGAGATGTAGATCATCATAATGAGGATGCAGCAATAGACTTTGGGTGTTCGGCATGTAGGTATGTTAGTTAATGGATTGTGATGTACATTAGGGTTATATAAATTAGGTTTATGAACATGTATTTTATGTTATGGTATCATTCATGATTAGTGTGGTTATATGCACATGTGTCAGATAGCCATGAATGATATTAACATGTGGTTGTACTCATTTCCATTGTCGTTTTATGTTAAATAACTTGATGATTAGGATTATATGTTGTTTATGAGCATGATATGTAGCTTATTGTAGTTATATGCTATTAAAACTTGATGATTAGGGTTAATTCATTGATATATTTATGTTGTAATTTGGATTGGTCATCTGTGTGATGGTTATTTTCATTGCATTAAAGATCTTAATGTCATATATATCATGTTAACCTAGTTTGACCTCTGTAGATGATTATGGTTGCGATATTCAGGTATGAGTCGATTTATTGTGTTGCATTGTGTGGTACTAATCTAGAGTAATCGTACATATGTGATTGTTATGCATGGATTAAAAATTCTTATAAGCTTATGCTGTAAACATGTTAGTTAGTTATTGCTATGGATATCATGATTTATGTTTGAGTTGATAAGTTGTGAAGTTGTATCATGCTAACCTAGATTGATTGTGCAAACAAGATAGCCTCCCCTTAAGTACACTAAGGTATGAGGTTTCTTATGCAGTATACTTGGTGCTTCATTCTTGATTATGTTGTTTATTGGTGTTTAATGTTGGTGTCTATTATGTCATCTAGTTAATTTAGTTAACATGGTATGTTTGCAAGTGGTTGAATGATTGATGACTTGCTTAATATGAGTATGTGTTCAAATGATTTTGTTTTAAGATGATTGTACTAACATATATGTGTTGTGATAGTTTGTAGGTACTTGAGTGTATTAGGTGATAGTTGTAGAATTATGTCTAATGTCTATGAGTTGACTATGGATTATGACATGATTGTTTGTGAAAGTTGATTGCAAATTGATAGTATGGTTGTCATGATATTTGGAACATGTCTTTGACATGTGTGAGTAGTTGCAGGAAACATTCTTGGTATTAGGGTTTATGTGTTTATATAACTAACAATTGGGTGATGTGAAAGTATATAGTAAGACTCGGTTGCAGCAAGGTAAAGGTAAATGAAAAGAATCGGGTAAGAATTCCTTTGGCTATGTTTGGAAACCCTAATTCTAATGAACGAGTTCTTGACAGATAGGGAGTCTTCTTAACCTTGATTTTGTTTGACCTTATGTGGATACCTGCTAGATTCATGAACATTTAATTGATACCTATATTAGTTAGTCTCTAGTTATAGATGGATTTGTCAAGATAATTGGATTCCCTTGAGAGATGGCATGGACGTGTTCCGTAGCAAGGTAACATTCTTGGCACAAAAAAATGAGGTAGATGGTGTATTTTTATGTTTATTATTGCACTAAAAGTTATGTTTTAATGGCAGTATGACATAGGGGATTGCATGGAAAAGAAAATTTCCATGAAATCTTGAAGAAAAATCAGGTTGAGATTTCCTTAGGAACCATGGGGATTGAGTCATGGTGTTTGTGTTTAGTCTTGTGAATTTTGTCTTTTATTGCTTTTCCGTGCTTGATTTGAAATTTTGTTTTCTCTAGTGGATGATCATGCCACTTTTTTTCGAAGTAGTGTTGTTATGGGTCTTCATGGTTTTCTTCTTGTTTGTTTGTTGTCTTGCCTTTTATGTTTTGAGCCTTGGGAATTGTTTGGGAAAAAGGGAAACTTAATGGAGCTTGAGGAGATAGGTGTTGTACCTAAAAGGTAATGTAATATTTATATGAAGTTGGGTGCATGAGCAAGCACAACCAAAGGTAAGATTATGACAGTTGATTGGACTGGCTAGGTCCATTATGATAAATGGATGGTGGCAGTATAATCATGACAATGATAATAGGAAAAGGTAATGTAAGTGGATTTGATATATTATTATTTATAGGGTTGATTTCATCCTTAAAGTTCATAATATAACATGTTATACTTGTCCCTTATGACATTCAAGCCCTACTTGATTTTTTTAGTTATATTACTATCCTCAATAAGGGTGAATGTATGACCTAGGAATAACATAGAAACTTCAATGGAGCACATCACTAAATAATGATAAATACAAATTATTGAAGTATATTACTAATGAAATATATTAAGAGAGGAAAAAACACATCATCTCCTTGCTACCACAACACATATAAAAGTTAGGTTTGCTAGAACATAATCTAATACTGAACATCCCATTAGGTATCAGAAAGCACAAGGAATTTTTTGTTTATAAGGAAGAATGTACTAATTTTATTGTGAGATCTAATGAAGCATATTGACCCCAATGGATAATATTCTTGTGGAGTGTTTATTTGTTCTCTAAACTAAATTCTATCATAATAAAACATATTAAAAATTTATGTGAATAATTGTTTGTATGAAAATTTATGAAAATTTCATAAGCTTTGATAACATACTTCCTAGGCCACACTAAGAATGCATGAGTTTAATAAACATAGTGTTAAACATTGATCCTATTTGTGAGCACAAACTAAATATAAATTATGAAAATAAAAAGTAACTCCTTATTAATTGAATACATTTCTAGTAACCCACCACATATTCTTGTACTAGCAATTTTTTTACTTTATGGTGAGAAAATGAATTTGGGGATTCAAATTGTAGGCATATATTGGTAAGCGATACCTAATATCATTATGTGAAAATCCCTTATATAGTATATTAAACATAAAATTCCCCATATATGCAAAAGCCCAAAATGGATGATTAAATAACTAGAGTATAATCATAATACAAGTCTACACCTAGAAATCCTTTCTTAAAAAATCTTCTTCGAAATGGATATATATATATAATTAGTATATATATATATATATATATATATATATATATATATAGTAGATATTATATAGGGTACTTCTGATAGCTCTTTTTCTAATTTGTTTTCATTGTATGGAATCAATAATACCACTAATGTTAATTACAATATGTAAATTCATATCTTATGAATTCTATCTTGATTTTACATTGCTTACTAAAGGGTGACTAAGGTTTACAATTTCCACTTATGGAATATTTTTTTTATCTTTCATTCAATTTTGAGATAGTTGAGAAAAGAGTTAGCATAAATCTTTCCACTACTAATTGGTACTATAATTTGTATTTCATATCACTATTAAAATTGATGATTACAAAAATATTAAACATAACAAACTTCGAGGTTGAGGTAAAATTTATAAATTTCCATTAAAAATTGTTTCAAAGAAATTTCGGGAGCAAGAATAAACATGCAACTACCATAAATTAAAATTACAAAAGTTATATTTTATTCTTTATTATTATTACTTTTTTTACATTAGACTTTTGAATTGAATTTTGATGTAGGTGACATATCTCTTTCATCCTAACCTAAAACAACACCTCTCTCTTTTAAATACAAAGACAATAACAACACCTCTCTCTTCTCAATGCAAAGACAATAATTAGATAAAAAAATGTTATTTTTTGGGAAATAGATGTTTAAATGTCAATAGTATTATTCCTCATTTATTATGGCATATTAGGTGCATTTAACAAAGAATGACATATGATCATTAAATTGGAAAGCCAAAAAATTGTCAATGACCTTAAATATAAATTGGGCATGATTTTTGACTAAATTAATTATGGCACCAACTAGATGAGAAAGCATTATTGTTAAAATTCTTTTTCTAAAAATATAGTAATAAATTTTGAATGAAGTACACATTATTTGAAGCTAAGGGTTTCCTATTATATAAGGGTTTAAATATATAATTGTGACTACTACAATTAAATAAAGGGAGGAATTCTGTAAAACCCTTATTATCTCCCAATATTACTTTATTAATCTCAAAAATAGTAATATAATTTGATTTGAAGCAAATTTCCTTGATTACTTCTGGAATTCAAGGAATTATTCCACGCCACTTAACTCAATAAATAAACTAGACATTGAATCAATTTGAAGTTTTCAAAACCTAAGTAAATCAAGAAAAGTTAAGCCATTTTCAATTGTTAATTATATTTTCATTAGAAATACAAAAGCACCTCCATTACATCAAGCAACTCCAAAAGTCCAACATGGTTATCATCAAGAAATTATTCCATGGCACTTAACTCAATAAATGGACGAGACATTAAATGAGTTCGGAGCTTTGAAAACCTAAATACATCAAGAAAAGTTAAAACATTTTCAATTGTTAATTTTGTTTTCATTAGAAATACAAAATGACCTCCATTACATTGAGGAACTGCAAAACCCCAACATAGTTATCACTAAGAAATTATTACACACCACTTAATTCAATAAATGCACTAGACATTGAATCAATGTGAAGTTTTCATAACCTAAATACATTAAGAAAAGTTAAACATTTTTCAATTGTTAATTGTGTTTTCATTATAAATACAAAAGCACCTCCATTACCACCTAGATTAAGTACTATAATGGCAATTTTATTCCAAAATATCATGGTTTCCAAATAACCAGCCTAAAGTTTTCTCTGAATCTTTTACATGGCATTTCTGAATCTTTTACCCCACATATCTAGTTCCAAAATTTTATGCTTAAAGGTGTGCATATGAATATGAATGTAATCGACATTCCATCCATCGTGAAATAAATATTATGTTTCTCTACAAAAAAAAAAAAGTAGTATTATTTTTTGTTCCATCATCAACAAATATTGCATGATGCTTTCATTTTCTAGTTTTATGACCAACAAGTCAAACTTATGATAAGAGGCATAAATTCCATGAACTCAGATTTAGTTTAGTTTTGAAAATATATTTACCATTTGTGTTTTCAAGAGGCAACAACCATTCATATATTGAAGAATAATCAATGGACAATAATCATTCATATATTGAAGAATATTCAATGGATTAGGTTTGTTGTGTGTTTTGAAAGAAAGATTTTTTTATACCTTGATGATTTTATCTTTGAACTTTTGAACAACAATTGTAATAACTATTTTTAATGAGATTGAATCTATAGCTATTTTTTAATAATACCATGTCTCCTTAGTGTTAGAATAAGAATGTTAATTGTCGTCATGGTATTGAATTCAATTATTAGTTTCATGTTTGTATAAACACAAACTTAAGAGGGTCAAACCTATTTGTGCAACATGTATTGTATTGTCCTTTGGTGGATCTCATGCACCTCAAGGGAAACTATGTTGTGTAATGACCTCACTTTATATCAATTATACAAAAAATACTTTGAAACTTTAGAAAAAGAACAAGTAAACACACTCTAATTTTGTAGAAAAATAAATGACAAACAATAAACCTACTTTATTTACAAAAAACAATATCATGTAGATGTACTTTATTGAAAGCAAGGTAAAGAACAACAAATAACCCTATTCTAATTGTAGGAAATGAAAAGAAACAAGTAAAGCTAGTATAATTGCATGAAAGTAAACAAAATCATTTCCGTAAGCTTGAACAAAATAAAGTTTGTTCTATCATCCCGTGTAAACCAACTTGAAATTGAAAGAAGAAACCATTCAAAATGTAAACCTTAATTTACCAAAACTAAAGTTGTTTTTCTAAAAGTACCATGTTAAAGATTCTGAAGGATCTCCAAGCTTCTAAATTCCATATTTAGGGTATGGTATGCACTATATTGTGATAATGAATGATAAACATGATTTGGATGAAAATATTGAGGTGTTCCAACGTAATTAATTGACTACTACAAGATGCCCCTCGGTCCCTAGATGATATGAACTGTTGCCATATCATACAAGTTATATGGTTAAAAATCTTGTTACATGTTCTTTTTCTTTAATTTAGTTAATCCATATATATATATATATATATATATATATATATATATATATATAAGATAAAGTTATTTTTTATCACTTGTTTATGTACAATTTGAGATATAAGATGAAAAAAATATTGTCTTATTTAATATACATTAGTTATTTAATTTATATTTATAAACTAATTCTTTTGTTTGAACAATAAACTAATTATAATTTTACGTTAGATAACCCATGTTAGATAACCCGTGTGAATGTATTTTTTAGTTAGTTAGTTTATATATATAAACTAATTTTTTTTAATAATAAACCAATTATAATTATAGTTAGATAACCATTATTAAAATAAAAAGGAGGCTATTTTCCATCATTTGCCATATATATTTAGTTACCAAATACCTGTAAGATTTCCAACTTCGCTTTGGAAATATGATTTTTTTTAATATTTCATTCTTTCCTAAATTATCCAAATGTCGATGTTTTAACCAAACTCGAATTTCAATAGTTTTTTTTGGTTTAACATACAACATAACTAAGCTATATATACAAAAATATTATGGAGCACTATTCCATCTATTCTGTTTGTTGAGGAGCTGGAAAAAGCATGGATCCATCTCTTCCGTTTATAAAGCGGAGCATATAAAGTGCACAATCTTAACCAAAAAAAATTGACTGGTACAACTTATCAAAAAGCTGACTTCATAATTGTTGGAATATCTAATTCCTACTTGTATCTAGTTGTGATTCTCACTAAGTAAAGGATAATATTCGTAGTAGTTAGGATCCATTTCATAGTTTGGTGTGTGGTTGAGATATTTCCTCAACCATATTGTGTGTGTAAAATAGTCTCCCTATCTTGAGACAACAATTTGTATATATGCAATTGTATTTGATTAATAATATGAATATGTTTTCTCAGTTTTTAAGTTGGTATCACAGCCCTAAGGGCCTGGCCCCTCATGGGCTTGGCCTATTATGGGCCAAGGAAATAAATGACTTGGTTTGCCAATCCTTTTTTTGTTGTGATTGTCCATCATTTTTTTTTCGATTTGTTTAAATGCAACTCACTGAAATCATTCCCAACAAAGAAATTTATTTTCTTTAACATCGCTAGGGCCATCACACAAACCTGTAGAATGTAGTGTACTCTGAGTTCTATGGATAAGGCATTTTCATAAGTCATTGAAATATTTGAGCATGGAGAGTATCAACAACTGCAACGTGGTGAGCAACTGAATGCAAAGGAGAGTGGGCGGTTCTGATGGTGACCTGTGCTACTGTTGTTGAGGAGAGTAGATCAAAGCAGAGGAGACGTGAGTAGCAGATTTGAGGAGAAACATCGTTTCACTTGCTAGCTGACAGAGGCCATGCCAAGGAGCAACATGGAGCAGTGTGTAAAGAGTTGAATGTGCACTGTGGACTTTATTTCTGTATATAATTTAGTTCTCTGAGGCACAGGAAGATCTAGCTGCTCTGGAGAAGGATTTTGAAGATGTGGGTACTAATTCTATGGATGCTGATATGGGGATGAATAAATATTTTCTATTTGGTCATGCATTTAAGACTGACCATACCATTAGAATTGAATTGGGGTTTTCAAATATTTTGAAGCAAAGGGAAAGGTTAGTATATTGGATTTCATCTATTTTGAAATTTATATTTCTCCAAAGCTAGAAATGAACTTCTAGTTTTGACTTTTGTTATTATTGGTTTAAGTGGGGCATCAAGCATGGCCTCGGATACTACCACTTCTGAAATGGTGATACCTATACCGAAGAGTATTTTTTAGATGAATGTCAATGGCATTGAACGCTATGGAAAATCGTTGTTTGCTGTCAACATTTGAGTTTGATTGTTTCTAGTTTGGAAATATGAATGGCATACAATCCAACAGTTATATTAGAAAGGATATCTAGTCGTTTTTTTCACTCATATTATGGGTTGGTGATTTGGTATTACTACATAGTGAATTTTAGATCATGGATTGTGCATTCGTTTCATATTATTTTGAAGGACAATATTTCTTGGAAGTTTGTATACATATTGAGATTAGAAACCTCAATATATAATCATGTTGTTAGAATTCGCTACTCTAAGTAATGACAAGTAAAGCATAGAGATCCAAGGCCAATAAATCCAAGACTCAAAAGTAGAGAGTCCATGATGGAAATATTCAAACGAGAAAGCAGTTCAGCATATGAATGGTGTGGTATATTCAACATAAGTGATTAATGGATGATGGATACCCAAATTTTCTCAAATTTTCTTGAGTAGTTTCTTCGTGTTTGTGGAAAAGACTCTATCATATTGTAATGTGAATCACAGTTGTAATGTAAGCAAATCTAAGATGTTTTATTATGATCTTTGTAAACTATGTACCTGGTAACTCCAGAATTGGAGTGTGTTGTAAGCCTTCTAGGGCATGTGTCTCCGCATACAGTTTGTGGTAATCATAAAACAACTAACAAAGCCCTTGGTGGCATGGTTGGTGTGATCCGTTAAAACCTAGAACATGGTTACAGGTAATCTGAAAAAACTCGGGTTAACAATGATGGAGTGGGATTTACAGGTACAAGTACAGTGTGTAGTTATAATGGTTGAAAGAACAATGTATGTGAAGGACATCCCAAAAGACTGGCGATTGCAGCAGTTAGTACCCATGCATTCTAGTGGATGGTTGCTCCTTTATATGGACATCAATATATTCTTTTTGGTATATTTTTCCACAACCACATTTTGCAAACTTATATCAAAACATGTACTCATTAAGGGGGAGTGTTGGAATATCTAATTCCTACTTGTCTCTAGTTGTGATTCTCAATAAGTAAAGGAGTTTGTTCCTAAGAGTTATGATCCATTTCCTAATTTGGTGTGTGGTTGAGAGATTTCCTCAAACAACAGATTGTGTCTGTAAAATAGTTTCCCTATCTTGAGACAATAATTTGTATATATGAAATTCTATTTGATTAATAATATGAGTCTAGATTCTCAGTTTTTAAGTATAAGAAGTCAAACTCGTAAGGCTAAGAAAGCTTGTTTGAAAGGGGTGACAACGCTAATGCTGGTACAACGTAGGAGGAGAAGTTGTTGTTATTGAAGGGGAATTATAGTTACCTGGAAAAATGAAATTGAAAATGGTTTCCATAGAACCTATTTTTGATATAACTCTAAATGTAAAAGACGTGGTAGATGATCATTTCAACGATGATGATGAGGATTTAAGGAGGCAGAGATGGTATTGCATCCATAGTGTTGATGAATGCATTTCTCCAAACAAGACTCATGTGTTGTTGTTTATCTTAGAGTCTTATAAACCCAACACCTTGGACGTAGGCAAGGTATTACTCCTAGAACTCAAAGGAAAGGGGTTTTTTGTTACTGATCTAGTTATTCCATTTCCCCACCATGTTCCTAATCGAACGATTCAACTTTACAACGATAGGTGTGATAGAAGTTTGAGGGGTCCATCATTTAGAGTTTTGAAATACAACATTCTAGTAGATGTGTATGCTACTTCAGAGAAGTTCCCCAACTGTCCTTCATTCCCACTGAGTTGGGAAAATTGTAGAGAAAACCTGTTGAAAGAAATATTACTTCCTTCAGTTAATCATTGTTCCAATCATATCTCAATTGCAACCGAGTTTAAATATATCTCCACATCGAAACCAACAGCACAAGGAAATATGCAACTAAAGAGTTATGGCCAAAGTGAGCGATACCCATAGAAAACTAAGGAACCTTATTAAATGAAATGTTCCTACCTATTGGTTTAGAGTGGCTGTAAAATTGTGTCATAATTTCTGTTTTTAAATCTTTTATGTAGATGAAAAAGCTAAGATGAGATAGAATTGATCATCCACTAATTTAGATTTTTAATTGATGTGATTACTTAAAAACTTCTTATTCTCACAGTGTGATTTTCCTCTCTTGATTTAGAAATTTGATTATTGAAAACATGTTATTCTATCATTATGATTTACTAAAAAATATATTTATATATATTAATTTTGTCAATAATTTTGGTAATTGCAATTTTAAAGAAATAATTAATTTATATATATTTAGTATCTTTACTTTTATTATTTCAAGCATTTTCATATTTTTTAAGTTATACTTAATGAAATCTTTAAAAAAAATATAAATGTATTTATTATATTAACAATATAAATAAGTTTCAATCATCTAATTGAAAATGTATGAGAATAAGTCAACTTTATAAAAAAATGAAATATTTTTATATTTTGTTACTTTATTATCCTCTAATCATTATTCAGGTACCAATTCCAAATCACACCTATAAACCAACACCTCTATCTCTAGAGTATAAACAATGCCTTGAAAGAAATATAGGTTAATGGTTCAATAAAATGTTTAAAGTTAGAATTTTATTAGCCATTTTCATTAACATAAAGAGCACAATGTTCTGAGGCACTCTTATGCCTAGCGTCTTATAAAACATATCATCTAAAATCATTGTGTAGTGTATGAGAATGTTACAGTATAAAATGGTATTTTTGCTAAAATAAAAGTAAAAAAAATAAATGAAATCCCTAAATCTATAGATAGTTGAGTAATGCTAAAGCTCAGCCTAATGCAGTTGTCTTTGTCTAGTTTGTCTTCCTATGAATTGGTAATGGAAAGAATTTGTAAAACAACTTATCCCCTTAGCTTTCAGAATACAGTTTCAAATTTTGAAATAATTTTGATAATCTCAAATTTTGGAATACTTGAATAATAAAAAATAAAAATCAATTGTATAACTTTATTTACATAATATTTTACTATTCATAATCCTATATAATTCTAAATTTATTTTCCCCTTAGTACTCCTAACTAATAAAAGCAACATGCTCCTAAATTTTAAATGAAAACACTAAAACATTGCTTCAAGTCAACTTAGAAATTTATATGTTGTTTTTTTGGTAAGTAGCTATATTAGCACTTAGTGGTTTTGAAAGTCTTTACCTCCTCAATGCTTAAGTTATTAGATTCATTGATTTCGTGATTGTCTCCTTTTTTTGTTTATATTAACGGTTAATATGATTTTTTTTTTTTCTTACAATGTTTAAAACTTAACAAAGACTAATTTGATTTTAGATCATATTAAAAAATTATTTCATAATTTATTTGTAATTAGTTGGATTAATTGAATTAAGTTATAATTTAAAAGGAAACAACTTATAAACATCTAAATCATTAAAATTATTTTATTATGAATTTAATAAGAAACAACTCAAACATCTAAATCATTACAACTGTTTTATAATAACATTATTGTTTGATTATAGGAAATTTTGGATTTTGAGCATCTATTAAACGAAAGTTTCCTCGTTCAATATCTTAAGAAAATGCTTATCTTTCCTATCCCTAATGTAATGTTCCCATATAAGACGTGTTGGAGAAAATTTATGGTCAAACAGGAGAGCCACATTTCACTACATTCGTTAGAAATCATGTGGGGAATGTTTAGGGATCATTGGATTACATGTTCTACAGTGCCAAAATTGAAGGTGGTACCTTTAATATAGTTTATTGATGAGGAGGAGGTGAAGGACCGTGCATTTCACTCATCAATCATTCTTCCAATCACATCCCAATTGCACCGAAGTTTAGTTACACCTCCGCATCAAAAGCTGCAATGAAAGGAAATAAGCATCTCAAGAGTTATGAGCATAACATCAGATAGAGAAATGAAGAACCTTATTAAATGAAATGTTCCTTGTTGTTGCTTGATAGTCACGGTAAAATTATGTGTTAATTTACATTAATTTTTTCTTTAATAAAAATAAGATAGGCAAAATGAATTGTCCATTTTTTTATTTTTTATTTTTCCTATTGTGTTCTTAGTTAAATGGATATTATCACTAGAAATAAATTATGTATCACTAAAACTAAATTGTATCTTTCTACAATTAATTGAACTTTCTTTAATCCTATATTTTTAAGACAATGATTCTTTTTTTCATACAAAGTGTGCAATGACTCTCCCTAGGTAACATTCCACTCGGCTCATATGTGGGATGGATGTGAAATTGGATAGAGGGGAGATTTGGTGAGTAGAAGAATTAATTCTTGTTGGTTATGAGAATAATATCTCCATTGTGTGTGTAGTCATTGTCATTGTCATGGTAGTTGTGTGGGATGTGAGATTGGCTAGAGGGGAGATTTGGTTAGTGGAAAAATTAATTCTTGTTCGTTTTGAGCATCTTATCTCCATTGTGTGTTTCGTGATAGACTTAGTTTCATAAACTGTAGAAGAAAATATGTTGGAATGATTTATTTTCTCTAAATCTCTCTGAGAAGAAAGTTTATGTACCCATTCCTAAGTACTCAATTGTAAATAGAGGGAATTGTTTTTAAGAAAATGTGTAAAGTGATGTGAAAAAAATCTATGAATAAAAAATGTAAGAAGAACAAGGCACATATATATAAATATACTTAGAAATAATTGAATGTTGTAAATAGATATTAATATATATATTTGTGAAGCAATAAAACAATTAGAATATTGTAGGACTCTTAGAGGAGTTATAGTAGAATATTGGGAACCACCTAAATTTGAAAAAAAAAAAAATATTATCCATATTTACCATTACAGAGTTTCAAGATACCTTTCATATTGACAAAATGTTCTTTTTCTTATATATAAGGCAACATTTTATGATAATAACAAAAATAAGAAATTCTAATTAGCCACTCCAAGGGCTTGATAAATTGAATTTCATCTCAACATTGAGAAATTTTTGTTTTCTTGAAGTTATATAATAGAAGATACAATGTACAATATACAAGGGAAGTTATATATGATCTATGATTAACAGTTTCGTATGGAATGGTGCACTTCGGCCATGACCTTTAACAACATGTAGGTGAGGTGTGTAATATATGGCAAACAAAACCATTTATTTTGCTTACAAAAGAAAACTATATGTTTGTTTTCGAGGGAAAATTTAGCAACCCTTGTGAAAATTCCATGTAAAAATATATAAATACGACAAATTATGGGAGATGCATTCCAAGTTGTAAAAGTATATTAAAGAAGAAAGAAGGTAGTTTTGCACATTTATTTATGAAACTAATGGAAGTAGGAGAAAAAGGAGGTGAAAGGTCACACGTTACATGTGAGGAGGAAAATAATGGAAAATAGGAGAAAAAGTAGCTGAAAGGTCACAATTTGCATGTGAGGAGGAAAATGAAGGAAAATAATGGAAATTAGGAGCAAAAAGAGATGAAAGGTCACTGGTTGCATGTGATGAGGAAAATTGACAAAAATAATGGAAAATGAAGAAAATAGAGGCCTCGTACATAAAAAGGCTTCTAGGGATCAATTGGAAAGTATCACTGAAGCTAACTACTTAGAAGCTAGGGTGCAAACAAAGAAGCTAAAGGTAAGGCCCAGAAGACGCTAACTAGCATTCGGTCACGAAGAACATGTCAAAACCACACCCTCCTCTCCTAGGAACAGTTGACGAGGGAGACAACCAACCCTTTCGATACACTACCTAAACAAAACCATTTGTTTAGGCTGGGCTTAGTGTGTCTGCTCGTTAGAGTGCCTTGGTAGTTTTGGATCTTTCAAAAGATAAGTAAGGTTTATAATTTGTTTAAATATAGACAATCCACCCGACTATGAATAATATGGATGTTTTCTTATGATCTTTAAGTATAGATTTTAGGTAACAACGCTCTATATCTAAAGTGAGTCTTAAATCTATTCTTCTTCTCCATTTCACAAACCTTAAAGAATCCATTTAGTTTGGCTACCATGCCCTGTGACATCTATTTGTAGATACTACAATCAATCTATATTTTATGTAATAGACTCCATAGCCCAATGGTAATCTAGGTATCAAACAACCATTCAAATACAAATCAAACCTTAAACATCAAAGCTAGCCTAGTATTCAATCCAACAAAGTTTAATATTATAGAGAAAACCCTCTCTGAAGTTGAGAGAGTTAGATCCCAGCTTCAAAACTTGGTTTGTGGTTACCTTTAGGATTTCCGTGTATAACCTGAGAAAATTACTGAGTGGTAACATGATGGCGATCATACTGGGCACGCGCCTAGAAAAGCTTATCAAGTTCTAGATCTAATTAGTGCTGGTGGATAGTGATCAACCACTAGAAGGTTGTATCATTCACCCGGTGACTCGACGTTCAAGCATCCATAGCTTCAAAATTTTCAGGGTGACTCCACTATTAAAGAATCCATATTTGCAGAAAATGCATGGTAACTCCACTGCATATTGATCTGGTTTCTTGCTAAGAAACATGACAGGGTATGTGGTAAACCGTAGATATGGTTGACTTTTAAAAGAATTCAGGGATATGTTAACAAATCTGAAAACGAGGAAAATTTTTGCTGAAGGTAAAATTTGTTTTCTTGAGTTAATTGCTGAAATATTTGAGAAGGGTATTGAACTTTTGGATTTTCAGATTGAGCCATATAGTTTCCAAGATCCTAAACAATTCTTAGAAAATCTTCCTTCTACAGAACAAAAGGAGATTATATTTCCTTTGATTTGCAAATTGATGAAAGTTTTGTTTTCTAACATAAGACTGAAACTAAACAGTAAGGATTAGTGGTTAACCTTGAGAATACAACTGATCAAATATTACATGCTCAATTGGTCAATAAGGGCATGCAAGGTAAAATAATTAATCATTCCTTTACTGATCCTATAACAAACTACATGGAGGTTCGTTTTAGCTCAAGAGCTCAAACATATTTCCATGATCAGATCCAATAGCAGTTTCCATTACATTCTACAACTTTGATTTTATGGACAAAAAATCAACTTGTCCTTTTGCTTGTAATAACGAATAGTCAAGCAACTCACCTGTTTTAGCAGCTACTTGACTAGCTTCATTGGCATCTTTGCATCATTTGATTCAACATAATTTTCAGCAGTATAGGGTAGGTAGCAGTGTGCAAATAAGCTCAGTGATTTGAGCATTTTTGCAAGCATTCTATCAATTATCAGTTTATAGTAAAACTTTTAGTTTAGTGTATATTTCATATTTCAGTGTGCAGAATGGTTTTGATTTCAGTTTGAGAGTTTTTCAATAGGAAATATTTTATGGTAGAATAGGTTGCAAGTTTTGGGATCAACCCAATATTTAACCTAATTGTCACTCCCGCACCACTCACTGCTTGCCACTTGGATTGTTTTCCACACTCATCTCCACATCATTTCTCAACATCACCCTTGTGGACTCCACTTCCTTTCCACCAACCATGTTCCTCCACATCATTCCCCACCTCCATGCCACCCCGTGCCTCCACGTCATATGTTTGTCTCATGGTCAGATAAACTATGTTTTTTCCTATACACCATAGTAATTTAAACATGGTTTAGAAACCACTGATTACAAATTTTTAAAAATCGAAAGATTTTTTCTTTGAACATCCTCATTTACAAAAACTACTCTTAGTTTTCAAACATGTATTATGGTTTGGGAAATTTGGATGAATATTTGCAAGCATATTTTCCTAAACTTTCCTATTTTTAGTCAGTGTCTTAAAATGTGGCTTCCAAGTAGGCGGAAATGAATTTTCAAAAACTAAAAGTGGTTTCTCTTGCCAACGTCATCGTTTACAAATCTTAGAGAATCCATTCGGTTTTGCTACCCTACCCTATGAGATCTATCTGTAGATACAATAATGAATCTATATTTTATGTAACATACTCCATAGCCCAGTGGTAATCTAGTTATCAACCAACCATTCAAATACAAGTCAAACCTTAAACTTCAAAGCTAGCCTAATATTCACTCCAACAAAGTTAAATATTAGAGAGAGAGCCCTCTCTAAGGTTGGAAGGGCTAGACCTCAGCTTCTAAATTTGCTTTGTGGTTACCATTGTGGTTTTCTTCTACAACCTCATAAAATTATAGAGTGCTAACATGTCCGACCATGAGGTGAAATTACTGTTTGGTGTGTTGAGGTGGATGGCCTCTAGAAGCCCTAGATGAGTCTTGATTGATGTGTTCTATGAGATCCCACATTCATGCTTTCAGTATGACATGGGAGTGAAAGGTTGAAGAGAGATTTGACTCAGCCATCCTATGGTCGAGTGGAAGGTGGTAGTCCCATCTCCAGTTGGTTCATTGCATTCATTAATGAAAAATCCATTCCCTTGGTTTTCATGTGTAAAGGTATTGATGCATTTATGGATTTAATGGCTTACATGTTTATTTTATTTTTGTTCTTATTATGTTGGTTATATGCACATTTTATGACAACAGGTATGTATGGCTCTTAGCATGTTTTTACTCGTATGCCAGGGGATAATTGTCTATGACTTAATGGAGGGTAATGCAGTAAATGGCACGAGCGAACAATGGTTTATACTGATTCTCAGATAAGTATGAGATACCTGCACTTAATTATGTTACTTACACCTATAGTTTACATATCGATTCAATTTCCTTAAAGTTACCAAGGAGGTTCAATCTTATCAATAGTGGCGTCTTGTCGCCTGTTTACCCCAGTTGGCTGGTTGCTTGGGTAGATATGGGACGAGGGTGTTACAAAGTGGTATCAAAGTGTGGTTGTTCTCTCCTTGGGTAGCATGTGTCGGTCACGCATCCATGTCAATTACATGTGTATCCCTTACACTTGCATTTCATGTGCTTGTTGCACTTGCTTGATGATGGATTATGGTTGTAGCATGGTTATCATGGAGAATTTGATATTGATTTAGTGAAACAAATATGTCATGAGTAAGTCACTCATTGTATATGGTTATATATTGCTTACATGTTGCTTTTATGTCACATAATTACATCCTTGAAGGTTAAGTTACATGTATCAGTCTTGTAGGATGATTATGTTGGGCACTATAATACTAGGGAAAGGGGTTTTTTGTTACTGAGCCATTATTCCATTTCCCCACCTCATTCCTAGGCGAACGATTCAACTTTACAATGACATATATGATAGAAGTTTGAGGGGTCCATCATTTAGAGTTGTGAAATTCAACATTCTAGTAGATGTGTATGCTACTTCAGAGCAATTCCCCAACTGTCCTTCATTCACGTTCCGTTGGGAAAATCACAGAGAAAACTTGTTGAAATAAATATTACAGTGTGATGCTGACATCATTTTCCTTCAAGAAGTCCAACATAACCATTTCTCTTATTTTTTCCATCCAGAAGTAGCCAAATTAGGATATGAAGAGATGTTTGAGAAAAAGCAGAGAGAAGGCAACATTCCAACTTTTGATGGTTGTGCAACATTGTATAAACTGAATAAATTTGACTTGATAACTTTGTCTTCGATTAATTTGAGAAATAAAGACAACATTTCCCTGCATGTCATCCTTTCCATAAAAAAAACTAGTGAACGTCTATGCATAACCAATACCCACATCCATGCAAATCCTAAAAACAGTGATGTAAAGCTATCGCACGTCTACTACCTGCTCAAAGATTTTGACAAGTTTGTCCACGATGTTGCTCTTGTACTATGTGGGGACTTTAATTCTTTGTCTGGAACAACTCCCCACTCACTTCTTACCAAAGGCTATGCCGATCCCTTACATGAAGAAATTTTGGATTATGATCCATCCATTAAACTCATGTTTTGTCATAGAATACCTTTAGCAAGTGCTTATTTTAACTATTCCCAATGAAATCATCCCCTATAAGAAGCATTGAAGAAAATTAATCATCCAACAGGGGAGCCGTGTTTGACTATCTTCACTAAGAATAGCCACGACAAATTTCACACAATGTTAGATTACATTTTCTACCATGCCACGAAGTTGAAGTTGGTGTCATTATTGCAGTTAATTGATGAGGACGAGGTGAAGGACCGTGCACTTCCTTCGGTTAGTCATGCTTCCAACCATATCCCAATTGCAGCCGAGTTCAAATGTATCTCCACATTGAAACCAACATCATAAGGAAATATGCAACTGAAGAGTTATGGCCAAAGTCGTTGATACCCATAGGAAACTAAGGAACCTTATAAAGTGAAATGTTCCTAGCTATTGGTTTATAGTGGCTATAAAATTGTGTAGTAATTTCTGTTTTTATATCTTTTATATAGATGAAAAAGCTAAGATGAGATAAAATCAATCATCCATTAATTTAGATTTTAATTCATGTGATTATTTAAAAACTTGTTGTTCTTACAATGTGATTTTCCTCTCTTGATTTAGAAATTTGATTATTGAAAACATGTTATTCTATCATTATGATTTACTAAAAATATATTTATATATATTAATTTTTCAATAGTTTCGGTAAATTGCAATTTTAAGAAATAAGTTTATATATATATATATATATATATATTAGTATTTTTTTTCTTTTTATTATTTCAAGCATTTTTCATGTTTTTAAAATTATAATTAATGAAATCTTAAAAAAAATAAAAATGTATTTACTTATATTAACAATATAAATAAGTTTAAATTATATAATTGAAAATGTATGAGAATAACTCAACTTTATAAAAAAATGAAATATTTTTATATTTCGTTACTTTATCATCCTCTAATCATTATTTAGGTAGCAATTCCAAATCACACCAATAAACCAACACCTCTATCACTAGAGTAAAAACAATGCCTTCAAAGAAATATAGGTTAATGGTTCAATAAAATGTTTAAAGTTAGAATTTTATTAGCCATTTTAATTAACATAAAGAGCACAATATTATGAGGCACTCTTATGCCTCACATCTTATAAAACATAATCATTTAAGATCATTGTGCAGTGTATGAGAATGTTACAGTACAAAATGGCATTTTTGCTAAAATAAAAGTAAAAAAAACAAATGAAATCCCTAAATCTATAGAGAGTTGAGAAATGCTAAAGCTCGGAGTAATGCAGTTGTCTTTGTCTAGTTTTCTTCCTGTGAATTGACAACAAAAAGAATTTGTAAAACAACTTGTCCCCTTATCTGTCATAATACAGTTTCAAATTTTGAAATAATTTTGATAATCTCAAATTTTGGAATACTTTAATAATAAAAAATAAAAATCAATTGTATAACTTTATCTACATAATATTTAACTATTCATAATCCTATATAATTCTAAATTTATTTTTCCCCTTAGTACTCCTAACTCATAAAAGCAACATGCTCCTAGATTTAAATGAAAAGACTAAAACATTGCTCCTAAATTTTAAACGAAAACACAAAAATAATGCTTCAAGTCAACTTAGGAATTTATATGTTTTTTTTTTCTGGTAAGTAACTATATTAGCACTCAGTGGTTTTGAGAGTCTTTCCCTCCTTGACGTTTAAGTTATTAGAATAATTTATTTCATTATTGTCTCCTTTTTTTGTTTATATTAACGTTTAATATGATTTTAATTTTTTTTACCATGTTTAAAACATAACAAAGATTAATTTGATTTTAAATCATATTAAAAAATTATTTGTTAATTTATTTGTAAGTAGTTGGATTAACTGAATTAAGTTATAATTTAATAAGAAACAACTTATAAACATCTAAATCATTAAAATTATTTCATAATGAATTTAATAAGAAACAACTCAAACATCTAAATCATTACAATTATTTTATGATAACATTATTGTTTGATTATAGGAATTTTTGGATCGTGAGCATCTATTAAACTACAGTTTTCTCATTCAATATCTTAAGAGAATGCTTATCTTTCCTATCCCTGATGTAATGCTCCCATAGAAGACGTGTTGAAGAAAATTGATGGTCAAACAGGAGAGCCACATTTCACTACATTTGTTGGAAATCGTGGGGGGATTGTTTAGGGATCGTTGGATTACATGTTCTACAGTGCCACAAAATTGAAGGTAGCGCCTTTACTATGGTTAACTGATGAGGAGGAGGTGAAGGACCGTGCATTTCATTCGTTAATCATTCTTCCAATCACATCCCAATTGCACCCAAGTTTAGTTACACCTCCACATCAAAACCTATAATGAAAGGAAATCAGCATCTCAAGAATTATGAGCATAACATAAGATAGAAAAATGAAGAACCTTTTTAAATGAAATGTTCCTTATTGTTTCTTAATAGTCACGATAAAATTATTTCGAAATTTACATTAATTTTTTCTCTAATAAAAGTAAGATATGCAAAAAGAATTGTGCATTTTTTTCTTTTTTCTTTTTCCTATTATTTTCTTAGTTAAATGGATACTATCACTAGAAATAAATTATGTATCACTAAAATTAAATTGTATCTCTCTACAATTAAGTGAACTTTCTTTAATCCTATTTTTTCAAGACGATGATTCTTTTTTTCTTAGAAAACATGCAATGACCCTCCCTTGGTAACATTCCACTCGACTCATTTGTGGGATGTGAAATTGGCTAGAGGGGAGATTTGGTGAGTATAAGAATTAATTCTTGTTGGTTATGAGAATATTATCACCATTGTGTGTGTAGTCATTGTCATTGTCATGGTAGTTGTGTGGGATGTGAGATTGGCTAGATGGGAGATTTGGTTAGTGGAAAAATTAATTCTCGTTCGTTTTGAGTATCTTATCTGCATTGTGTGTTTCATGATAGACTTAGTTTCATAAACTACATAAGTAAATATGTTGGAATGATTTATTTCTCTAAATCTCCCTGAGAAGAAAGTTTATGTGCCCATTCCTAAGTACTCAATTGTAAATAGAGATTTTGTTTTTTTAAGAAAATGTGTAAAGTGATGTGAAAACAAACTATGAATAAATAATATAAGAAGAACAAGGCACATATATATAAATTTACCTAGAAATATTTGAACGTTGTAAATAAATATTAATATATACATTTGTGAAACAATAAAAAAAGTAGAATATTGTAAGACTCTTACAGGGTTTCAAGATACCTTCCATATTGACAAAATGTTCTTTTTCTTGTATATAAGGTAACATTTTATGATAATAACAAAATTAAGAAATTCTAATCAACCACTCGAGGGGCTTGATAAACTGAATTTCATCTCAACATTGAGAAATTGTGGTTTTCTTGAAGTTACATAATAGAAGATACAATATACAATATAATAGGGAAGTTATATATGATGTAGGCTTGACAGTTTCTTATGGAATGGTGCACTTTGGCCATGACCTTTAACAACATATAGGTTAGGTGTGTAATATATGGCAAACAAAACCATTTATTTTCCTTACAAAAAAAAAACTATACATTTTTTTTCAAGGGAAAATTTAGCAACCCTTGTGAAAATTCCATGTAAAAATATATAAATACCACGGGACATGCATTCCAAGTTGTAAAAATATATTGAAGAGGAAAAAAGGCATTTTGGCACATTTATTTATGAAATTAATGGAAAGTAGGAGAAAAAGGAGGTGGAAGGTCAAAAGGTACATATGAGGAGGAAAATGAAGGAAAATAATGGAAATTAGTAGGAAAAGAAGGTGAAAGGTCACACGTTGCATGTGAGGAGGAAAATAATGGAAAATAGGAGAAAAAGTAGCTGAAAGGTTATAGTTTGCATGTGAGGAGGAAAATGAAGGAAAATAATGGAAATTATGAGCAAAAAGAGATGAAAGGTCACATGTTGCATGTGAGGCCAAAAATTGATGAAAATAATGGAAAATGAAGAAAATACAGGCCTTGTACATAAAAAGGCTTCTAAGAATCAGTTGGAAAGTATCACCGAAGCTAGCTACTTAGAAGGTAGGGCCCAAAAAAAGCAGCTAAAGGTAAGGCCCAGAAGACGTTGATTGGCATTCGGTCATGAAGAACATGTCAAAAAAAAACCCTCTTTTCCTAGGAACGGTGGATGAGAGAGACAACAAACCCTTTCGATACACTACCCGACCAGAACCATTTTTTTAGGCTAGGCTTAGTGTGTCTGCTGGTTAGATTGCCTTGGTAGTTTTGGATCTCTCTCATACTCTTGGAAACTTAGAGTTTTCTTAGAGCACTCTTGGAGGGTGTGGCATACTTGGATCGATTGGCATGGACGATTTCTCGGATCGAAAGTGGATTGCCTAGCCTCGTAATTTTCTGGATAACCACGGTGATTGTCGACTTACTTTCATTGCTTTGAGTTTTTTGGTTCTCATGTTTCCTTAGCTTGGGTTGAGTTATTAGTTCTTGAAGCCTTGGTTGAACAACCGATGTGGAAGCCCTGTAACAACTTCGATTGAGTTGCTAGTCCTAGAAGCCCTGGTTCGAAAAAAGCTCTGGAAGCCCTTGGTGGCTTGAGTCACTAGTCCTGGAAGTGTTGGTTGGACAAAAACTTTGGAATCCCTATATAAGTTGTGGGTTGAGTTACTAGTTTTGGAAGATTTGGTTGGAGAGATTCTCTCGAAGCCGTGGAAGGGTTGGATGGAGACCAATCTGATGATGGTTTTTTTGGTGATGTCCTGTTAGGGTCCTATGATTTTTATAGGATCATTTGATTATAATTGATAGTTATTATGTTTGAAATGTTGTAAATAATATTCCATGTTGTAAATTATTTCCAAAAAGATCCAAAACCTTAAGAAAAATAAAAAAATATGCTTGCACTTCAAAATGCAGCATTATAGGATAATTAAGCATGTTTAGGTTAAATTAACCACATCATTTAAATGTGATTAAATGAATTTTAATAAGGAACTAGTACTATACCTTTGATTTTAGTGTAGAGTTGAAAACTACAAATGGAGATTTGTCGTATGTGGTTAAATAGCTCACATATTTCCCGCTCCTAATCATATTACCTTTTTCATCAGATGGCTCCAACGTATTTTCAGACCCCCCCTGCTACTATGATTCTCTTTAATGGTGAGGGGGGGTCCGAGAAATATTTTCCCCACTACTATGTGCCTTTCCCTCATGATTTTAGACCCCCCCGTCTTAAGAACACAAAAAGCTCTCAACCCCCTCCGAAAGCGGTTTCCACCATTCCTGCCGTAACCTACCTTCCCTCTAATGTCACCCCCCACTTCCACTAAACCTTCATTCCCCTTCCTCCTACAAACATTTAACCTCGCTGTCACTCCCACACCACTCACTACCTGCCACTTGGACTATTTTCTCACTCAGCTCCGCATCATTTCTCCACATCACCCTTGTGGAATCCATTTCCTCTGCACCAACCATGTGCCTCCACATCCTCCGCCACCTCCACGTGACCTCCCACCTTCATGTCATATGTTTGTTTCATGGTCAGTTAAATTATGATTTTTCCTATCAATCACAGTAATTTAAAGAATGGATTAGAAATCGCTGAGAATGATTTTTGAGAAAATTAAAGAGGTTTCTTATGATAAGATCCTATTTTGCAAAAACCTCTCTCTTATTTCTAGCATCTATTATGGTTTCTGAAATTCGGATGAATCTTTGCAAGCATATTTTCCTGAATTTTCTTGTTTTTAGCGAGTGTTTTGAAATCCGGTTTCCGAGAAGGTGGAAATGAATTTTCAGAAACATAAAGAAGTTTTTCTTCCAACATCATCATTTAGAAAAACCTCTCTTGGTTTTATAACATATATTATCCTTTAGGATATTCAAATGGATTACACGAATCCATTGTTCAAAATTTTGGGAGGAAAAAGCTTAAAGACATTTAGTCACTTGGATGTCACCTCATCAAATAAGAGTTGATATCAAATTCTAATTGCTCTTCTTTGTCACCAACAATCCACAAAGATAGTGCCAAGTAGATTCATTAGTTTTGAGTGTCCTATATCTCAATTCTATCTTCGTAAATAAGGCTTGAGATATTTGTAACAAATCTTGATATTTTTTCAAAATATTATAGCTTAGAATTATTATAAATAATTCATCATTTGAAGTAAGGGAATTTGGTTTTTATACCAAGAAAGCTATTGTATATTTCTAAAGTATCAACATATTTACCAGTAATACAGAAGGTCTTTCACAGGATTCTTATGTCAAGTTGTTGGTGAAGTGTATTTATCGTCTTATGTATTTATATTTCTCTGTTTATAACATATTTGTTTTCAAATATGAATTATTCAAAACATAAGTCAAGGGAATAATTTGGTTAAATATAGACTATCCACCCGGCTACGAATAATTTCGATGTTTTCTTCTGATCTTTAAATATAGATTTCAGGCAATAATGCTCTATATCTCAAAGAATGCTCTATATCTAAAATAATCTATTCTTCTTCTCCATTTCACAAACCTTAATGAATCCATTCGGTTTGGCTACCCTGCATTGCGAGATCTATCTATAGATACTAGAATCAATCTATATTTTATGTAATAGACTCCATAGCCCAATGATAATCTAGTTATCAACCAACCATTCAAATACAAATCAAACCTTAAACATCATAGATAGCCTAATATTCAATCCAACAAAGTTAAATGTATAGAGAGAAAACTCTCTGAAGTTGAGAAGGCTAGATCCCAGCATTGAAAGTTGGTTTGTGGTTACCTTTAGGATTCCCTTGTGCAACCTGAGAAAATTACCGAGTGTTAACATTTTGGCGATCATACTGGGGATGCACCTAGTTATCAAGTTCTAGATTTAATTACTAATGGTGGATAGTGATCAGACACTAGAAGGTTGTATCATTCACCTGACAACTCCACGTTCAATCATCTAGAGCTTCAAAATTTTCAGGGTGACTCCACTATTAAAGAATCCATATTTGCAGAAAAAACATGGCAACTCCACTGCATATTGATCAGGTTTCTTGCTAAGAAATATGACAGGGTATGTGGTAAACGCTAGATATGGTTGTGTTTTAAAAGAATTCAGGGATATGTTAACAAATCTAAAAACGAGGAAAATTCTTGTCGAAGGTAAAATTTGTTTTCTTGAGTTAATTGCTGAAATATTTGAGAAGGGTATTGAACTTTTGGATTTTTGGATTGAGCCATATAGTTTCCAAGATCCTAAACAGTTCTTATAAAATATTCATTGTACATAACAAAAGGAGATGATATTTCATTTTGATTTGCAGATTGATGAGAGTTTTGTTTTCGAACATAAGACTAAAAATGAATAGTGGGGATCAGGGGTTAACCTCGAGAATACAACTTATGATATTACATGCTCAATCAGAAAATAAGGGCATGCAAGGTAAACTAATTAATCATGCCTTTATTGATCCTGTAACAAACTACATGGAGGTTCTTTTTAGCTCAAGAGGTCAAACATATTTCCATAATCAGATCCAACAATAATTTCCATTACATTCCACAACTTTGATTTTCTGGACAAAAAATCAAGTTGCCCTTTTGATTTTACTAACGAATGGTCAAGCAGCTCACTTGTTTTAGTAGCTACTTGACTGGCATCATTGGCGTCTTTGCATTATTTGATTCAACATAATTTTCAGCAGTATAGGGTAGGTAGCAATGTGCAAATAAGCTTAGTGCTTTGAGCATTTTTTCTGCATTCTATCCAATTTCATTTTGCAGTAAAACTTTTAGTTTAGTGTATATTTCATATTTCAGTGTGCAAAATGGTTTTGATTTCAGTTTGAGAGTTTTCCAGTAACAAATGTTTTATGGTAGAATAGGTTGCAAGTTTTGGGATCAACCCAATATTTAACCTCATTGCCACTCCTGCATCACTCACTGCTTGCCACTTGGATTTTTTTCTGCAATCGTCTCCACATCATTTCTCCACATCACCCTTGTAGACTCCACTTCCTTTCCACCAACAATTTCCTCCACATCATCCCCCACCTCCATGCCACCTCATGCCTCCACGTCATATGTTTGTTTCATGGCCAGTTAAACTATGTTTTTTCCTATACACCATAGTAATTTAAAACATGGTTTACAAACCGCTGATTACAAATTTTCAAAAATCGAAAGCTTTTTTTCTGTGAACATCCTCATTTACAAAAACCTCTCCTAGTTTTCAGACATCTATTATGGTTTGGGAAATTTGGATGAATATTTGCACGCATATTTTCCTGAACTTTCCTATTTTTAGTCAGTGTCTTAAAATGTGGCTTCCGAGAGCCCTCTCTGAAGTTGGAAGGGCTAGATATTAGCTTCAAAATTTTGTTTGTGGTTACCTTTGTGATTCTCTTCTACAACCTCAGAAAATTACAGAGTGCTAACATGTCTGACAATGACGTGGAATCGTTGTTTGATGGGTTGAGGTGGATGGCCTCTCGAAGCCCTTGATGCGTCTTGATTAATGTGTTGTATGAGATCCCACATTCATGCTTTGAGTATGGCATGGTAGTGAAAGGTTGAAGAGATATTTGACTCAACCATCCTATGGTCAAGTGGAACATGGTAGTCCCATCTCGAGTTGGTTCATTGCATTCATTAATGAGAAATCCATTTCGTTGATTTTCATGTGTAAAGGTATTGATGTATTTATGGATTTAATGGCTTACATGTTTATTGTATATTGGTTCTTATTATGTTGGTTATATGCACATTTTATGACAACACGTATGTATGGCTCTTAACATGTTTTTACTTGTATGTCAATGGATAATGTGTCTATGACTTAATGGAGGGTAATGCAGTAAATGGCATGAGCGAGAAATGGTTCATAGTGATTTTTAGATACTTATGAGATCCCTACACTTAGTTATGTTACTTATGTTAAGGAATTTATGTTTACTCCGTCAGTGGAGTTTTAATAGATGGCTAGAAGTGGATGTGTCTTTAATTTGGAAATCTATGTCGACCAATGGAAGGTGGTCAATGTCAAGGTGAGGGGTTTGCAGTGGTTTCTCATTTAGAATGCTCTGGGAAGCCATAACTTTGTTTACTTCTATTTTAAATATTATTTCTCTCGCTTTAGGAATAGGTCTAAAATCTATGGTATAGTGGGAAGGGTGAATATAGTCTGCAGGAAAGGAACCGTCTGGATGCACAATGGGTTTCTTTAGTTTAGCAAGTTTGTTTATTTGTTTGTTTGTTTTTCATTTTTTAATTTAGTTAATTAACCTTATATAAAAATCGTACAGAGCTTAATGACAAGGTCATTCTGGTTCTTTCAAGAATACCTGGAAAAATGATGATTACGTGTGCAGACAAGGTTCTGTGGTAGCAGTAGAGTTTCTGAACATTAAATTGTGTGTGCTACTTCAATTTGGAGTCGGTAGGGTCCTCAGGTTGCAAATGGCTAGAAAATGGTTGAATAGAGTTCACGGGCATTAGAACTATGGGGCGAAGGTGTTTGCAACGAAAATCAATGAAAAGAGTGAAAGGGGGGCTTTTTTTCTTTTTAACCAACAATGGTTAAATTTGGGTGCGAGATTAATAAATGAATAGTGGGTGTTACCTTTTTAGAGCATGCAATGCAATGTGGTGCTACCATGTAGCAAAAAGGTAATTGGCCAAAACCGTGAATCTCACATTGGCATTTTAATTGTCAGACGATGAGAGTGCACGATATGGATATGGGCCATCAGATCTCGGAGTGTTTGGTCGGAAGGCTATCACATGGCAGAGTTGTGAGAGAAAAGTTGGGAGGTGGTTGGAGGTTCGGTGAATTATAATATGTGGGGTTAAATACATAAATTGTGACTATAGGTTAGGGAATAACTTAGGATAAAGGGATTTTAGTGGGTTTTTAAGGAAAAAGGAAACTAATCGAGGGGGTGGGGGGGTATTATTTGTGATGGAAATGGTTTTCACACTAGGGAAAAGAAGTTTTGGGAACGGGAAATGGGATGAAATAAGGCGGAATGTGAAATGAAGGGGAGGGGATATTTTTACAAGGGGAAATTAAAGGAAATGGTGCTTAGAAATGAAGAAGGGGAAGAAGCATTAAGGAAAGAAATGTAATGACAGGATAATGAAAAAGGGGAAAATTAATAAATGGTTTAGTGAAATGAGGGGAAATTAGTGAATAAGCTTTAGTGAATGTCCTTTGTCTTTGATAATTCCTCCTGCACATAAAACATTGGATTGAGCATGATGAAGGTGCTTTTGAGCTAGCAACCTTGTATATTTCCAAAACTTCTTCTGCCTACCATTTATTTACCCTAGCATTTTCTTTTCATTCATTGGGTGCATTTGAGCTTGCTGACCCTTCATTTCTTTGCCTTTGATAAGAAAACTATCTAATTCTAACCTTATAACTTTCAATGGCTCAGACTAAACTAATGAGCTCGTTATTATTCTCAACTTAACTACTGATATGACAGGATTAAACAGTTTGGCTAGATCTTTATTCTCTATCTATCAACAGGAAATTTAAACCATGAATGAATCAAGATAAAACTATTTGACCATCATGGATTGTGGCATTTTTTGACGAGTTGCACACAATATTATTTTGCAAAGTAAAGTGAAAAGGAGCGACATTTTAATTTGCACACATTCATGATTTATTCTTATCTCTTTTTGGGGTTCATGTTTTATATATTTTTGATATTTTTCTTTCTTTTCGTCCTTTGATTATTCTTTTAGGACTTCACCCTCTTTACATTTTCTATTTTTAATATGGGAAAACATTTTGCGGAATGCAAAAGTATGTACAATATTACAAGACTAATCATAGTCAATCAAAAATTATGAATCCTATTATTATAGGACCCTAACAACACCTAATGGATAGTGAGATTAATATCCCAAAATCCCCTCCTAATCTCCACTATTACAAGTAGAGGCACTTACAATGTGTAGTTTCTCTATTTGAAATTCAAATATATATTTTCCCAATGGCTTTGTGAAAATATATGCAAGTTAATCTTTGGAACCAGAATAAAGTAATATGTCTCCATCATTGACAAGCTCACGAATGAAATGAAATTGTGTGTCAATGTACTTCCTATTTTTGTGGAATACATGAATTTTTGATAGAGAAATTGCAAAACTGTTATCACAATAAATAGGAGTTGGCTCCATAAAAACATTTGAAATATATTTCAGTAATATTCTCAACCACACTGCTGACAAGGTGCTAAATTTGCACCTACATAGTTTGCCTCTATATAAGATATTGACGTGATCAATTGTTTCATGGATTCCCATGAAAACAAATGGTTCCAAGATGAAAAACATACCCTTGTGCACTTTTTTAATCATCTAAATTGTTTGCCTAATTTTTATTTGTATAATTTAAACATAAGCAATCTTCAGAATATGTGTAGAGAAAACCATAATATAAAATCCTGCAATATATCTTAAAATCTTTTGTGTAAACTTCCAATAAAAAATCTTCACATAAACTTGTGTTAAGTCTTGAATAAATTTTAAGTTTAAAACATTTGCATTACTGCAAAAGGCACGCAAGTACATAACTAGCAATTGGACCAGCTGTTGCAAAGGAAACACCATAAGGTAGTAACTAGGAAAGAGGAAATAGCATTGAACTATTACTCTTCAATGATCTCGTCCATCATAACAGTGAAAGTGTCACTAGATATTGCCAAAGGAGGATCCTAAGACAATAGTTCGGAAAGAGTAGCATTAAATTATTACTGTTTCACGATGATAGTGAAAGTGTTACCAGATGTTGCGAAAGGGTGTAAATAGAATTTTGAATATTAGTTAGAGAAGGAGGTCTCAGGAATTGCATAGTTAGCATGACAAGGGTATCCAAAATATAAGGCTATCTCTTTTCCGTTATTTAGTGTGGTTTCCAAAGAACAGATTGTAGAGGTAGCTAAGACCATGATTTGGTCTTTTGGTTAGACATTGATATGTATTTTCACTTGAAACTCTTGCGTTTGAAGTATTTTCCTACTTGAACGGTTGGAATTTATCCACATCCTATTTGTATATGGCAACTTTATTTGGATTCAAGTTTTCTTGCAATTGATATAGCTTTGTTGGGTGTCATTTAGATCACATTTACATTGCTTCCTCAATTCCAACTCTAGAACACATTTGTATCATTATGTTTTTCATTAGTTTGTTGTGGATTAGATCATAGTGACCTGTTGTGGATCAGATCATAGTGACTAGCCTTGAAACCGAACCAGGGTTGTCATGACAATGAGTAAAGAGATGAAAAATCTCAGGTTCTTCTTGTAGAGAATTATGACAACAATGACAATGGAAATTTCATATACACCTTTCGTCCCTGCAGTCGCAAAGATTGTGATGAGAAAATGCTCTTTTGTATTGAATGGCCATGGATTTAGTGAGAACTCCCATTTGCTGCCTACAAAGAGCTTTTTGTTGGTTATGGTTGCTAGAATTATTTGGCCAAGAGGGAGGACTGTAATCTGAGCAACAATTGAACAACAAAAATTGAACTAATTGAGAGGGGTTCCCTTCTATACCAAGGAACTAATTTAGAAATGAGTACAGAACACAAGAAATAATTCTGAGAACCCACATCCTCAAAGTTAGGACAGGAATGCTTGGATGGTGAGTTGTAGGCAGAGTGAGAGACACCTGCTCGATTGAGGACTATTCATCAAAATATTCTTTTGTAGAAATCTATTTTTCATTCTTAGTTGTTTTTTTCGGATCTCCCACTACATTTCCCAGATGATGTATGCTACTCATTTCCATCATAGAACTGAAATTTCTGTTGCAGAAAATGTAATCAAACAATGGACTCTAGTACTAAATCTCCATGATCACTGTCATACACTAATGCCAAAACAAATAAAACATAAGGCTATGTACACTGTGGAGTCTGAGTAAGAGACGAGTAATTATGTGTGAGACGATTATCGCTTCATCCAACGAGACCCATGAAACGGTTATGGCATACTATGGAGTCTGGGTATGAGATGGGTAATTATGTGTGAGAGAGTTATCGCTTCATCCTGCCAGACTCATGAAACGATTATGGCATCATCCGCATGTGAGAGGTTACAGTTATGGCATCTAGCATCATCCATTTGCAAAGGATGGTTTAATCGTCTAACAACAAATCTCCCAATGCAGAGTGGTGCAAGATGGTATTTAGGAGAGTTGTTTGCAGAGAGGAACGCCCTTATTGTGTAATAATTTAAATTTTGTAATACAATTAGTTTCTAAATTCTTAAATTAAAACCCTCAATTCATATGATATATTCTTCATCAAATATAAACTTTAAAAGTCTAGATAAATGTCTAATTAACACACTATGAATTATTGTAGGTCACTAATAAATAGAAGTTATTTGAGCGTTTTTATGACACGTATTTATTTTTCAAAATTTTCCATTTTTATGTGCTATTAATACAAAGGTAGAACATATTAGTATTATATTATATAATATTTAATATTCTATTTAGTATTATATTAGATTGAATGCTTTTGAGTATTATGTCATATATTACTCTATAATTTTCTCGTTATTATATTTAATATAATATATTACTATTTTTTAAATTGTAGCTAATATTTCAATCGTGCAATCTAGCAGTTTTTAAAATTAGATATAATTGAAAATGTGTTAAAATAATCAATTTTAATTTTTTCCTATGGTTTAATTTACATATGGTTTTTCTAATTATATATTATCTCATCTATCTATATATAATATAATATATATATATATATATATATTAGAATATATATAGATATATATAACACTTATAGGTTCATCTTAGTTCATATCTCTTTTAGTGTCACACTAGACTTGATACCTCTATAATGGATCCAAAATGGTTATTATTATTATTATTATTATTACTATTACAAACCATATATAATATGTAAATTGGTGAACATGAAATGATTTTAGTTAACCTGATCATTGTGATAATTTATTTATGGATTACATTGTCACATTAAAGATTTTTCCCATTAATATATTGCGATATTTTTACTTTCAATTACTACTTCTCTTTGAATGTTTGAATTTTTTTTTACTGTTGTTAGTATATATAAATATATGTTTATGCTTTTTCAAAAGTTACTATTAAGATAAATTAATTAATACTGATATTAAAATTATTTATTAGTGTATCCAACTAACACAAAAAACATATAAATAATACAATTCCCTTTTATTTGGCGCTTTTGTTTTAATTCCTTTAAATAATTTTAAAAATCATTTATTTCCCATGGATATGGGAAATTTTTTTATTTATAATGGAGAGTGGAGCATGAATATTTTTTTAAAACACATCTTTTTGTATTGGGTTGTAGTATTAGCCAACATAAGGAAAGATAGTTTAGAATGAGGCTAGTTTTATAATACTTTTAAGTAAAACTAACTAAATATGTCTATTTTTTTTTATCTTTATTATATATCACTTTAAGAATATTTTTTTTTTTAATTTCTAAGGACAACTCCACTTTGAATATGGAAAAAATTACACATTTCCCTCCATATAAAAAGATGTAAAATGAGCATCTCTCCTCAAAAATATCAAGCTCATTAGTGTGGTTAGGGTGTTGAATCCATTTATCCATTTAAAAGTGCATTTTAAATAATAATAAATAATGATCTTGTTTAAAATTATATTGTTGGATCGAGTCAAAAATTCATTTCATTTGGTACCTAATTTTTTTTAAGCTTGATATATTAATTTATATATTAAGTTAGTTTACCTCACTAAATCAGTTTTTAAATACATTATGTTTTCTTTTCGTCAATATTCATTATCTTATTCATTATAATTAAATAACATTTACTAAGTAAAGTAGGATTTATAAAGATGAAGTTTTTATGAGAGACACAAAATATTTTATTAAAGTACTTAATTTCTTTACATTTTAAGATGGGGAACTATTATGTTGTACAAATAATTAGAAAAAATTACATAGAAAATGTTGAAATAATTTACATCTTATTCTAAAAAAAATGAATAAAAAATAAATAAACAAACCTTAAAGATTCGGTAAAAAAATTAAAGTGAAACTATGTTGTACAATGACCTCACTTTATCTACTTAGAAACTTTAGGAAAAAACAAGTAAACATACTCTAATTTTGTAGAAAAATAAATGGCAAACAATAAACCTACTTTATTTACAGAAAATAATAGAAAGCAAACGTACTTTATTCAAAGAAAGGTAAAGAACAACAAATAACCCTATTCTAATGGTAGGAAAGGAAAACAGACAAATAAAGCTAGTTTAATTGCATGAAAGTAAACAAAATCATTTCCATAAGCTTGAACAAAATAAATTTTGTTCTATCATGCGTGTCAGCCAACTTGAAATTGAAAGAAGAAACCATTCAAAATGTAAACCTTAATTTACAAAAAAGAAAGTTGTTTTGCTACAAGTGCCACTTTAAACATTCTAAAGGATCTCCAAACTTCTAAATTTCATCATTAGGGTATGGTATGCACTATATTGTGATAATGAATGATAAACATGATTTGGATGCAAATATAGAGGTGTTCCAATGTAATTAATTGATTACTACAAGATGCCCCTTGGTCACTAGAGGATATGAACAATTGTCATATAATATAAGTTATATGGTTAAAAATATTGTTACATTTTTTTCTAATATATATATATATATGTAAATTATCATTTGTTTATGTAAAATTTGAGATATAAGATGAAAAAAATATTGTCTTACTTATATATAAACTAATTTTTTTGTTTGAATAATAAACCGAATATAATTTTCTTCAGATAACCATTATTAATATAAAATGGCCGCTAATTTCCATCGTTTGCAATATATATTTAGTTATCAACTACCGGTAAGATTGCCAAGTTCTTTTCAGAAATATGTTTTTTTTTTAATATTTCATTGTTACCGAATTATCAAGTGCCGACGTTTTAAACAAACTTGGAATTCAATAGCTTTTTTGGGTTTAACATATATACAAAACCCTCTATATACAAAAACCTTATGGAGCACTAGTCCATCTCTTATGTTTGTTTAGGAGCCGGTAAAAGGACGGATCCATCTCTTCCGTTTACAGAGCAGAGCATATAAAGCGCGCTATCTTAACCCAAAAAAAAATTGACTGAACTTATCAAAAAGTTGAGTTCATAAGAAGTCGAACTCGTAAGGCTAAGAAAGCTTGTTTGAAAGGGGTAACAACGGTAAAGCTGGTACAACGTAGGAGAATTACAGTTACCGGCAAAAATGGAATTGAAAAGGGTTTCCGTAGAACCTATTGTTGATATAACGCTTAGTGTAAAAGACGTGGTAGACGGTCATTTCAGCGATGATGATGAGGATTTAAGGAGGCAGAGATGGTATTGCGTCCATAGTGTTGATGAATGCATTTCTCCCAGCAACACTCATATGTTGTTGTCTACCTCAGAGTATTATAAACCCAACACCCACGACGTAGGAAAGGTATTACTTCTAGAAATCGAAGGAAAGGGGTTTTTTATTACTGAGCCAGTTATTCCATTTCCCCACCCCGTTCCTAGGCGAATGATTCAACTTTACAACGACAGGTATGATAGAAGTTTGAGGGGTCCATCATTCAGAGTTGTGACATACAACATTCTGGCAGACGTGTATGCTACTTCAGAGCAGTTCCCCAACTGTCCTTCGTTCGCGCTCAGTTGGGAAAATCGCAGAGAAAACTTGTTGAAAGAAATATTACAGTGTGATGCTGACATCATTTGCCTCCAAGAAGTCCAACACAACCATTTCTCTGATTTTTTCCATCCAGGATTGGCCAAACTAGGATATGAAGGGATGTTTACGCGAAAGCAGAGAGAAGGCAACACTCCAACTGTTGATGGTTTTGCAACGTTTTATAAACTGAATAAATTTGACTTTATAACTTTGTCTTCAATTAATTTGAGATATAAAGACAACATTGCCCTGCATGTCATCCTTTCCTTCAAAAGAACTAGTGAACGTCTGTGCATAACCAATACCCACATCCATGGAAATCCTGAAAACAGCGATGTAAAGCTATGGCAGGTCTACTACTTGCTCAAAGATTTGGAGAAGTTTGTCCACGATATTCCTGTTGTACTATGTGGGGACTTCAATTCTTTGCCCGGAAGCGCTCCCCACTCACTTCTTACCAAAGGCTATGTCGATCCCTTACATGAAGAAATTTTGGGTTATGATACATCCATTAAACTCATGTTTCGTCATAGAATACCTTTAGCAAGTGCTTATTTCAACTATTCCCAATGCAATCTTCCCCTACAAGAAGCGTGGAAGAAAATTAATCGTCCAACAGGGGAGCCACGTTTCACTATCTACATTGAGAATAGCAGAGGGAAATTTCACGGAGCGTTAGATTACATTTTCTACCATGCCACGAAGTTGAAGTTGGTGTCGTTACTGGAGTTAATTGACGAGGAGGAGGTGAAGGACCGTGCACTTCCTTCGGTTAATCATTCTTCCAATCATATCCCAATTGCAGCCGAGTTTAAATATATGTCCGCATCGAAACCAGCAGTGTAACGAAATATGCAACTGAAAAATTGGTTTTTACTGGCTGTAAAATTGTGTAGTAATTTCTGTTTTTAAACCTTTTATATAGATGAGAAAGCTGAGATGAGATAGAATCAATCATCCACTAATTTAGATTTTTAATTGATGTGATTGTTTAAAAACATGTTATTCTCATAGTGTGATTATCCTGTTTTGATTTAGAAATTTGATTATTGAAAACATGTTATTCCATTATTATGATTTATGAAAAATATATTTTATATATAT
>APFE031399779.1:0-29281 GCA_000404065.3 Pinus taeda
ATGCATTTTCAGCTCATTTTTAAGGAACTTGATGTGATTCATTATGGATCCTGTTCACACCACATGGGCTTTGTCTTAAGTGTGATGCATCTGAATTATTTATTGATTTTGATTTTGGGTTGGCTAAGCTTGGGGCCTCAAACTTAGCTGCTCGCATGTTCGCCATGGTTTAATAGGTCTTCACCAATGGTATCAGTTTACTCATAGTGGTCCAGGTTACCCGGAGTGCTCTCAGAACTACCCCTCCCAAACGGATCTGAGGAAGTTGTTGAAAAGAGGAGATCAATTTTCTTTAGATAAGAGGGTCAACTACTAACTTTTCAAAACCTTATCCTTGACTTTTCAGGATGAATCCTTCTGACAAGCAAGCAACTGGTAATTTGCATTATTTTGATGTTTTCACATTATTTGTTTTAGGTAGATAAGTGTTGATCAAAGATTTGTTGGGTTGATCAGGATTTAACTTGGCTAATCAAGTCTTCTCTGTTTGGGGAGGTAGAAAATAAGAAAAGTTCATCAATTCACCTTTACACACCTCACTGTGGTTTCAGAGATTTGAATCAACCGCCTATGAATTATTTTATTTTGTTTGTTTACATGAATTCTGCTTACTATTTAACTCAAGCCCAAATAAACTTCGCAATATCACATTTAGTAAATAAATCCAACAAAATCTCTGGAAAGAGTGGGGTGGGAGGTAAATGGTAAAAGTCAGATAGTCTGCCTTTGCATGTCATAAAGAGTGAGCAGGCCCAACATGTATGGGTGACAAGTCATTGTTTGTAGTGAAGTCTGTGTATGGTATGACTTAAGTTTGAAGTCCCCATTGTTGTTTTTTACTAGTGATTCCTTCGCTCTTTCTCAACCTGCTCCTATATGCAGTATTCTTCTTTTGTAATGCCAATTATGATTTACTTTTTGGATTTCCATTCTTGTTCCTCATAGATGTCTGTTGTAGATCAAGAAATGTGGGCTGCCTCAAGCTGTAACGCGTTAATCACATAGATCCTCGATCTCATGGACATCTTACAAAAAATCTACCTATCTATCTTAGTGCATTTCAGCGAAATATCGAACATTTGTCATTGCGTGTAATTCATTCTATATTTGATGCTCTGAAGACAAGTTTCATCTTGACGTGTAATTCATTGATTTATGATCTAAATGCTTTGATCTATCAAGCTTTGTTGAAGGCAAGAAGGTTATGGTTTGACTTGTTTGGGTTTCTGCTATGCGGTTTAAATTCCGTGTTCTATTTTCTGCCACCAATACATAAAATAAGGTGAGTTCAAATACTATTTTATTTATTTTCCACAATTTGTTGAATTCTGTTTCTAACTCTGCCTGGAACAAGTATAGGATGTCCCGCTCTCTCACGCTCTCTTTTTTTACTTTCTAAATATGCTATATTCATTTTAAATTTCCTAAAGGCCCCACAGGTGTGTGGCGTAGTGGCAAGCAGTGAGATGATTGGGCTTACGTTAACATGGAGACCCTGGTTTAATCTAGAGTTGGTGTGGATGAGACCATCTGCAAGCACTAGGTGATTTTGATGCCATAGAAATGGTCCTCATATTGTAATTTCTTAGCTGGATAGCTGCAAGTTACCATAAGCAGCATTTCAAAAAAGAGGTTTCCTAAAGGCACTATAAAAGCTAATATGGCAGAAGAAAATTATGTAATCTGCTGTAACATTCCATTTAGTTCTGTCTTAAGCCAGTGCTGCATTTGGACTCATCTTTAAACTTGTTTTTAACTCGATCCATGTTATTAGTTTAAGTCTATCCTCAAATCAATTAATTTGTGTTTAGCTGAAGATAACATTTGCTATGATGGTATTTGGGTGCTCGGTAAAGTTGATATTCAGACTAATTCGGTTTTTGCATTAAAGTTCTGGTCTGGTTTAATGGCTGACACCTTGTTTTCATTCTATCTACAATTTTAATTTTTCCCTGTGACATCTGAGCTCCACTACAATCTATGGTGTGGTACAATTCTATTCAATTCTTTAATACTGGCACTAACTTGCAACTTTCTTTGCTTGTGTTTTCACAGGGCTCGAGATCTTTTCTACTAATTAAAAGGTGGAACAGTAGATTATGGAAAAGAACACAGTGCCCAATATATGGCCATGCCTGCTTTGGCAAGAATTATGAGCAAGGTAAATGAAGATAAGGGTTCAGCCTTTAACCATGAAATGTCTTCCATAAGATATCTTGGTTGAAACTAGAAGCATTCATTGCTTCAGTTTGAAATTTTACAGGCTATTATCCTGAATGGGACGAGAATCATCGAGTGTTCAAGTTGTCAGGGTCCTGCACAATATGCTTACTGAACAAGTAATCCAGTCACTCGTTATTCAACCTAAATTTGCTTTCCCGTGGGTAGCAATGCTGGAAAGTTGACAAGTTTTGCCTTTACGATGCTAGAATTATCTTTATGCAGAAATTCCAGGGATATGATAACAGTTCCAAAGGTTGGGTGCTGAACATTACCTCTTTATCAGGTTCTCCCAATGGCACAGCTCATGTCTACCTGGACGGAATGCAGTGAGCTTCCCAGAAATTGTTTGCTTGTTGGTTTTATGATTTCTTTTCAGAGTATCCCTGTTTTTGCTTTGGAATTTCAGACTCCCAAACTATGTATTAATATTGGGCAATGAATATATACCTTCATAATATAGGCTGGAATATACAATGTGAAATAGGAGTAGAGTAATAGATGCTATATATCTCAGCCTATACAACATTTATTACTCTTCTGTTGGGTGCATATTGATTACCTATTGGGCTTGTATCTTGTTCCTATTGACATAATTGTTTCATGTCACCTATTTCGATACCTGTGTTTAAACATCCTTATCTTTTGCGTCATTGTAGGCCCGAAGATGGAAAGACAATCAAACCCATCTCTCTGTTACAGATGTGTCATGTGGGAGTTATTAACATTGCCTGGCTGGAAAGCTACTACAACTTTGGGTTTGATCATTTTAACGTGACTTGGCAAAATGTTGGGATTTCCAGGCTTATACAGAGTCTTGTAGGAAATGTTGGACCTTTTGCTTCAGAAGATTGGATTCTTCTAGATTTAAGTCTACAGGTCTCAGTTGAACTTAGTACCAAACTCCAGATTTTTCCAAATACCTACTATTCCAGATGGGATCTGCTGCTTTTTTGGCCCTCATTTGATAAAGACAAGTCTATGCTTGAAAATAAGATAGAGATGTTCAAAGCCCATAGTACTTGTTACATTCAAGTCTTCCTCTTTCATTGGAAGCAATTATAGTTTTATGTAGAATGCATATAATACGATTTAAGTCTATTCTTGAAAATAAAGTAGAGATGTTCAAAGCCCATAGAACTTGTTTCATTCAAGTCTTCCTCTTTCATTGGAAACAATTATAGTTTTATGTAGAATGCATATAATACGATTTAAGACTATGCTTGAAAATAAGATTGAGATGTTCAAAGCCCATAGTACTTGTGACATTCAAGTCTTCCTCTTCATTGGAAGTAATTATAGTTTTATGTAGAATGCATATAATACGCATTCGTGGTGGTTAAAAATTCTGAATTGAAGGATTAACTAAATATTGATGTTTCAACCACTTTTGCTTGAAACAGCTATGCTACGAGAAAAACACGAAAATTGTTTGGAGTCACAATACCTTCAAGTCTGTTTGGAATTCATCCTCCTCTTTATTAGGACGCTGCAGATGAGCCGGTGGTGCTATCCCAACAATGTGCCACTTCCTTACAAAGGTTACAAGTGATGATTGAACAAACAGATCTCTTTCTTGCTTGCTTGAGCAATTAATTATGTTGTTACATCACCCTATAAAATCCGAATTCTAACATATTATTTTAGTACTAATTTTAGTACTTAGAAGTGCATTTCAATAAGATATAGCGAAGAGCAATTACTTATGTGTATTTTTTTCAGTACACGTCTGCCTTGCAATTTTGAGATGCAAGATTGCAAATTCACACTTTTGGAGTTGATTGGGTTTATCTTTTATGTTTTTGTTATGTTTTTTTGTTTGATTTTGGAATCAACTGAGTGGGCTTTTTGTCCCTTATTTCGCTCTCTTTAAATAGACTTCTATGAACCCTTTCTGATCCAATTGCACAAAGACTATTTTTTGGTTCATCTATAGACAAGGCGAAGTTTCCTTTTCAAAATGAGTTTCAAAATTTTAATAATTTAAATTTCTATAATTAAATAAATTATTTTTATTAAATGAATTTTATTAAAAGTAATAAAAATTATGTTTAGGAAAAGAATCTTACAATTAGTTAATGTTTTAGTTGTAGTGTCAACCACCAATGTAAGTGATTTATTTTAACATTTGCAAATCACAAATTTCGCCGCTTTTCAATTACCATGTAAAACACTGTAATTTACTTTTTATTTAAATATCAATAGTTTGGTTTTGGTTTTGTTCTTTTAATATCAAATCTGCTGGTACATGATGGTCATGGTGGTTAGTGCCTTCGTCACTAGTGAGCTTTATATTTGCTTGCCTATCTATAGAGGTTTCTTCCTTTTAATAATCCTATCGGCCTCTCTTTGTACCTTTTGGGACAATTGCTAGTAAAAGTATTAGTGTGTAGATTTTTGGTATCCACTTAAGAGTAAAGTTAGCATGTCAAGTTTAAGGAATTTGCAAGTTAATAATTTAAGTGTATTTTAAGTTAATGGTAAAAGTAGTTGTTTAGTTTAGCTGTATCATGTGATTTGAAGATGTTATGTAAAATTGAGGTTCACATATTTTGATTTATATTGTGGAATGTGTATGGATTGGTATAGGGAGCATATGGGTTCACTTAGAGGTTATAGTAGTAGATTTCATGTGAGTAGAAGTCCATGTCACGTGAGAACAGTCTCCTTAGAGATTATAGTGGTAGTAGTAGGAACTAGTCAGCCTAGAGATCAAAGTGATAATAGATTGAATCAACCTCATGTCAAGTTAAGTGACCAGGTTCAGTGAACAAAATTGATTAAATTCAAATTTCTTAGAATTTCATTGTTGGACGAATAAATTTATTTATTCGACCAGGTTACTAAGGGAAACACTAACAAGGAAATTCATCTAAAATTTTATTGAAAAGTGTTTCAAGTTTGTTATGAAATTATAGGAAATTGAAAAAGATTCGTAATAAAAATAAAAAATAAAACAATAAAATCCTAAAGGCTAAAACTACCTTCTTAAAAAAAATGGTGACAAATAAATTGGTTAACAATGTGTTCACATTATTGATAAAAATGAACCAAATTGACTTTACTGGGACTTAATAAGTATACACAAGGCTAATTTAAATTGGTTAACAATGTGTTCACATTATTGACAAAAATGAACCAAATTGACTTTACTGGTACTTAATAAGTATACACAACCATATGCAAAAAGTTGTACAACTTAACTCAGAAACAAGAATCTATTATTACTCTCCTTTGATTTCACAGAGAATCAATACAAAAGCCACAGTGAAAGCATGATCGATTCCCTCATACATAGTGATAAGAAATGTATCAGAAACATGAATCCATTACTACTCTCCTATGATTTCATGGAGAATTAGTACAAGAGCCACAATAAAAGCATGAGCGATTCCAGGGTACACAGTGATTAGAAATGTGTCCCTTCCCAACAAAAATTGTGAAACTGTATATTTACGCCTCATATGTATTTAACAAATTCGTATAATGAGATGTCAAATGGAAAATCTGTATATAAAATGTGTGTAAAATGTGCGTAATTAAATATAATTTAATTATAAATTTCAGAATATTTTGAAAATCTAATGAACTCTTATTAAATTTCTAAAAAATCCTCCTTTTAAATTCTTCTACTCCAATTTGGAAAATTTGCATGCTCTCCTCCAATAAAGACTTTATGGATAAGTTAAGCATATCTGACTAGGGCTCCATGTAGTTTACAAATTTCCATCTCCAAAGTAATTATTTTGTTTATTTCTATCCTGACATTTATGGTTTCGTCCTCTTGCTTCCCCACGCTTGCTCACACAAGGTGCATCTGCTTGTTGAACTAATGACCTCATGTCATCTCCAAGTCGGTCATCCATTTACTATTCTCAACCCCTTCTCCCCTTGACAAAAACGCTACAATTCATTTTTCACCAAGTAATAACTTCTCCTTTTAAGCTTTCATTTGGCTTTGATAAAGAAAGAAATAAATAAACACATAATAAACACATAACAACAATAATAATTAATACCATAAAATATACTAGAAACCCTAGTAGGAAAACAACTCTTAATAGATCTATTATTATATTGTTCAAAGGATATTGGCAATGGGGTCATCAAGCATTTAGATAGGAAACAAGGATATCATGGGCAAAAATATCACTTATTTCGAGACCTAAACCAACAACTATAAATTGACTTTATGACCTAATCAAGTTTACCTTAACTAACATAACAAATTAGATTTTCTTGCAATCCAAAATCACATCTTATAGCTAAGTTAAAATAAACTATCAAGCACTCTTGATAATCTAGATAACTAATTTAGCGGACATTTAATAATAACAATTTATTTTGAAATCCCAACAAAATATTAAATTATAATATTTCTTTATTTGTGAAATAGAATTTCCACTTTCCTATAACAATTTGAGCTTTGTTTCAAACATTTTCATATATTGCACCAAAATACAACCACAAAATATATGTATGTATAATTTTAGTTGTTAACTTTCATAGCACATTCAATTTTTTTTTTGCAGGAGAAAAAATAATTTAACAAAATAAAATAATACAAAATATGAAACCAGTCAATGAATCTTCAATTTTGACATAAGGGGACATCCTAAAATGTGAGTTAAAATTTCTAGTATTTTTTTCAGTCTACTTGGATTTAAGCAAGTACATTATCCAGTGGTGGGCATATACAACCCCCGCGCATTAATGGGTCAATAAGACCATAAATATTGGTTGCCGCACTCGAGACCTTAAGAATGAATCAGGGGTATCAATGATTATAAAATTGGGATAGGATGCATACTTTGTCTGCATTATAATAGACATTGCAGAGACACATGTCCAATTTTCTTCAAATACTCATGTAACATGCATAGAATGCAATTCCAAAAAAAAATCCTGCTACAATTTACTCTTTTACCATCCAAAACCTTTCTATCCAGGGTTATAATATTTTGATTTCGTAACTAAGGAGACATATTGCACATAATTCTTTATTAACTAATGTTCGTGATTAAAAACTTCACGTTCTTCATAGTGAAGAGATGAGAGCTCCTAAGGTCGCCCACCTGCAACCCTAGTTGCTGTTGCAACTCTCAGAGACACATGCCTGCTTCTCCTCAGTGGCCTCCAGCTACTAAGGATTGACTTCTTCTGGACTAGAGAGATCGCGCCCCTCCCTGCAGCAAGAAATTCACTGCTGCCCTCAGTGGCCTCCTGTTGCTGAGGCTCGAGAAAATGGATCCACCAGAGAAGGAAGATCATCATTCAGTCCTCCATCAAGAATCAGAAGAAACAACCAAAGCATTTGCCTCCCTCACTTTGGCAATGGGACCGGCAAAGAACAGACCAGAAATCTCAAAGTTTGTGAAAAGAATGGAAGAAATACTAGAGATATCTCTTCCTCTGGCCCTCCCACGAAAAGCAGCTCTTTCCTTGGTAGAACGAGGATTAGTAGGGTAGTTCACGGGGATGAGGCCATCACCAAGGACTATCCAAAAATGGGCAGAAAGAAACTGGTCGACTTAAATAAACGGGAAGATCTCAATTAGGTTTTGTGGCAGAGGATATTATACCTTTCACTTCGAGACCAAGGAGGATCGAGACTTGATTTTCAGGAATGATCCATATTTCATGGATACGAGGGGGCTATATTTGAATAGATGGACCCTGGACTTTGATCCAGAAATGGATGTCCCAAGTGTTGTACTTATCTGGGTTAGATTGTCACACCTCCCTCTCCATTGCTGGGGAGACGACTCAATTAAAGCCATAGGAAATGCAGTGGGGAAGTACATCGATCGATGTGAGCCAAAGGAAAATTTGCATGCATGCGTCCGAATATGTGTTGAAGTGGATCTAGGGCGAGGCCTCCCGGAAGCTATCAAAATCAAAGTGGACGAGTAGACGCACATACATCGGCTCGACTATGAGCAGATTCCCTTCAAATGCAAGGTATGTCATGAATATGATCATTTCGCAAATAGATGTACAAAAAAAAAAAGTGAAAGTGAAAAAACGAAGGATCTGGAAAATAAATGGGAACAGGTTAAGAAGAAAAAAACTGCAATCAAGCATCCAAACTACTCTTCTTCATAGCCCTCAACATCCACAAAAGCCCAACCTCTCTCGCTGAGTGTAGACCTTGCAATTGCCAACCCATTCGAACCATTGGATTTCTCTTCTCCCCCATCTCCTCGTTCCAAATCTAGATCTAGATCTAGATCTCCTCATTCCCCAAGCCCTTCTCCCCACTCCCCTAGAATCTAAAATCCCCACCTCTCTCTGCCCCCCTCAGTAGACAGAATCTTAACCAGAAAGCAAGCAAAGGAAGCACTCCCTAATACTGAAAATAAAAAAAAAAGTGGGAAGGAAGACAAACAAGGAACTAAGGGACGAAGCAACAACAAAAGAAATGTCTCTAGGAACGCAGCAACCTATGGACACTTTCCTAGGGAAGAGTACATGGAACAATGAGAGAAGTCAACCTAAGGGGAAGGGAACCGTGTACCACCAAGTAGATAAATAATGATAATAGTCTCCTGGAATTATAGAGGAATGAGGTCAACCATTAAGGAAAATGCAGCAAGAGATATATTAATAAATGACAACCCAAATATTCTAATGATCTAGGAGACAAAGGCAGGCAATCAAGACACTGAAAATCTAAAAAAAAATGTTTAGGAAGTATGAAGGGGAAGCCATGTAGGCAATAGGAGCATCCAGAGGCATATGCACAATATGGAAAAAAGGAATATGGAAATTGATTCAAAAGAAAACAAATCAGCATTGGATAATAATGGACTTCAATAAAATCAGTACAAGGGAGAGGTACAGGGTCATAAACATCTATGCCCCCAATCACTATAAGGACAAAGAACAATGCTAGGCTTCTTTGAAGGAAATCTTATAGGAAAATCAAGCAGGGAAGGTGATTTTAGGAGGAGATTTAAATCTGGTAAGAAATATTGAGGAAAAATTTGGAGGAAATTATCAAACGGACCCCTCTAGGAACTCTCTAGAAGAAATTATGGAACAACATAACCTTCTTGACATTCCCCTAAATAACGAGAAATACACCTAGAACAACAAAAGAGTAGGTAAAAGTAATATCAAAGAAAGGTTGGATAGGATATTAATTCAAGAAAGTATAGTAGTAGAATACACTCTATAAAATCAAAAAACATCCACACCTCAGCTTCAGATCATAAACCAGTTTTAATAGCTATGGGTAAGCTAGAGAACCAGGGCCTGCTCCCCTTCAAATATAGCTCAACTTGGGACATCAACATAGAAATAAGCAAGTTAGTTAAAATAGTTTGGGAACCAAGAGTAGAAGGTTCACCCCACTACATATGGGAGACAAAAATTAAAATTTAAGAGTCAAGTTAAAAGAATGGGCAAGAACAGAGGAACAAAAAAAAGAAGAAAAAGAGCTCCAACAGAAAATGGACAACATGCAAACGGAGAAAGAGGGCAAATCGGAAAGTAGGAAGGACCATTTAAAATATAGAGAAATCTTTTGGAAATCTATAGGGAAAACAGGAAAGACGAAAAGGAGGCCAGATTGAAGTCCAAGAGTTTATGGCTCAAGGCAGGTGATAGGAACACGTCTCTTTTCCATAATTCTATGAAGATTAGAAGAGCCAGAAATCAGATAGAAAAGATCCAAGTGGAAAATCAAGAAATTAAAGGAGTGGAAGAAATAAAAAAAAGTAGCCCATAAGCATTTCAAAGATCTACTGTCAGCTACAGATGAAATAGCTGAGTATGAAGAAATTTTGTAGCACAAAAAAAAGAAAATAAAGAGAGAACAAAACGCAGATTTGTGTAAAGAGCCAATAGAGGAAGAGATAGTGGAGGCCATATGGAGTCTACACCTGGATAAAGCACCAGGACCAGACGGTTTCACCATAGCTTTCTTCATAAATCACTGGTATACAATAAGAAAGGACTTCATAAGAATGGTGAAAAGCAATTTCAAAAAAAAAGAGATGGGAGGCAATAGAAAATCCTCCTATCTGGTGCTTGTCCCAAAAGAGGAAAATCCCATTACTTTCAATAGATTCAGGCCCATCTCTGAAAACCAAGAAAGTGCTACCTCAAATCATATCTGAAAACCAAGGAGGGTTTGTGCCAAACTGGAAAATCATTTATAATGTCATAATTCTCCAGGAAGTTGTCCATTCTAGTATCCAGAAGCAAGAGAAAGGCATGATAGTTAAACTAGACATGGCAAATGCCTTTGATAGGGTCATCCACCCTTATCTCATGGTTGTCCTCCATAAACTTGGCTTCTCAGAAGAAATAACAGGTGTGATTCAGGCATGCATCTCCACTCCATAGATAGCCCCTCTCATAAATGGAAGACCCAACGATTTCTTCCAAAGAAAAAGAGGTATCAGGCAAGCCTTCCCTCTCTCCCCTTTTCTTTACATAATAATGGCAGAGACTTTAAGCAGAGCTCTGGAAGCCTAGAGGAAAGAAAGAGCTATAACAGGGATAAGAATAGCAAAAGGAATAAAAAACATAAATCACTCCTTCTTTGCGGACGATACTCTGTTGTTGGGAGAAGCATCAACAATAATAGCTATAAGATTTAAAAAAACATTTGATAAATTTCTACAGGTGTCAGGTGGGCTATTAAAAAACACTAAATGCAGGATTTATGGCTGGAATGTTCCGCCTAGAATTATGTAAAGGATATCCCAAATCATGGAAATCCCAGCACAAGAAAGATGGAGCCATTTCCTCTACCTGGGACTCCCAATCTCCAAAGAGAGCATGAAAGTCGAAATATGGACAAAACAGATCGAAAAAATGCAAGCTAAGATAAAAAATTGGGGAATGATGTGGTTAAATATGGCTAGAAGGGTGACTCTAACTAAAGCTCTTCTTGTAGCACTACCGATTTATCAATATGCTATAATCATGGCACCAGTAAGCGCCCATAAATAGATGGAGTTAATTATAAGAAGCTTTCTTTGGCAAGGTGGGAAGCAGGAAAACAAGAAGTTCAGCCTAGTCAAGTAGTGTTACCATATGAAAAGGGAGGGATATCTATTCAATTGCCTAGACTAATAAATGCAGCTCTTGGTATGAAAATAGTGTGGAGACTCGTAACAGGCAAAGAAAGCTAGTGGAAAAAAATCCTGATTAACAAATACATGGATGGATCCAAAGAAAAGTTGCTGAAAGGAATCAACCCAATTAGACAAAGTTCCCAAGTATGGAAGCTAGTCAAAAAAGTAATTCCATTAATGAGAAGCCACATCTCAAAAATTCCAGGTAACGGGAAAACCATTTCGATATGGGAGGACAGGGTCATGGTGAAATATCAAATCCAAAATCTCTCAAAAGTTGAAGGCATTCAAGAATGGCTAAAAGAAAATGGATACAACACTATGCATTCAATCTCTCTATGGAACCAGAAGGAGTGGCAGGAGTGGAAAATTCCATCCATTCCAGTAAACCTAGAAGGACAATGGAAAAAAATCAAACAACATTTAAAAGGGGCAACTCCTACCCACTATGATGAGGAAGAGAACTACCTATGGGATCCAAATAATGGGCAGTGCATAATTAAATCTAGATATAATATCCTCCAAGATCAGATTGACCACTGGGAATGGGACCCCTGGAAACTAGCTTGGAAGTCAGAAAGCCTGCCAAAAATAAAAATTTTCATATGGACCTTGTTAAAAGGGAAGATTTTGACTACAGAAAATTTAAAAAAATGGGCATTCAAGGGCCATCAAGATGCCCTTTATGCAAGCAAGCGGAAGAAAACATATAACATTTATTCCAAGAGTGTGAATTCTCAAAGGAATTCTGGAAGCAACTAATACAGCCATTGTAAATTAACTTAAGCTTTGAAAAACCATTGCCGGAATTTCTCGGAAATTTGGAGAAATCTTACCCTTACGAAACAAAGAAGAAAGCCATGATTATAAGAATATGGAAATGTATACCAACACTATTATGTTGGCAAATCTGGTTGGCTCGAAACAAGAGCATTTTCAAAATTAAAACCCAAGAATTGGGAAAACACTATCCAAAACTTGGGGAATGACTTCCGAAATTCTCAACACAAAAGGAACTGCACCAATGGACTATAGCATTCTCCAACAAGAGGAAAGGGATTGGCTCAACAAGGTTGTAATAGACACTAATGGGTAGAAAGGTCAGAGAAAAGAAAATACAAAAGGAAAATGGAAATTAAGAATGACGGAAGAGGAGTTGGAAAGTTGGAAGAAAACTTAGAATAGACATTGTGTGTATTTTGACGGAGCCTCAAAGAATAATCCCAAAAAAGCAGGAGCGGGTGGAATAATTTATGATCCAAATGGAGAAAAAAAACCACCTACAAGTGGGGATTGGGACAAATGTCAAATAATCAGGCGGAAGCATACATTTTACTGATGGGAACAAGGGTAATTCAAAAAAAAGGAATTCAAAATCCTATCATCATAGGAGACTCAGCCATCATAATCAAGATTATGGCTCAAAACAGGAACCCCAACAACAAGTTTATGAGCCGAATCATTCAAAGAACTAGAAGGAATTTAGCAGGATCTGAAAATTCAACCCTCAAACACATCTTGAGGATGCATAATAAGCAAGTGGATCATCATCCAAATCAAGCTGTGGAGAAGGAAGAAGGAATCTTTAGAGAGAATAAGGAGAAATACTATCTCAGTGTGCCATAACTCCCATAAAAAAATGACAAGAATGAAGTTTTGGTATACAATAGGACAGCACAGAAGAAGCAGAGAGAGACATCAAGGAAGAGAATGTACAACACAACAAGGAATCCGCAGCCATCGGGAAATTCAAAAAAACTCAGATAGTCAAAGGAAAAGTCAGGACAACAAGGAACAACGCATGAAAGATGTTAGTGATGGCAGCTCGGATCACAAATTTCAGGAGAAAAGTAGAGGCACTAGGGAAAATTGGGGCAGATTGAAGGAACAACATAAGAAGGAACAACAAAAAGATGAAGGAATAGCAGTAGAAGGAACAACAACCAGAAGGAACAACAGCAGAAGGAACAGCGCCAGAAGGAACAATAACCAAAAGGAACAGTAGCAGAAGGAACAAGAGGCCGAAGGAACAACAGGCCGAAGGAACAGTAGGCTGAAGGAACAACAGGCCGAAGAAATAACAACAGAAGGAATAGCAAGAAGACAAAGGAATAACAACCAGAAGGAACAACAGTAGAAGGAACAATGCCAGAAGGAACAACAACCAAAAGGAACAGCAACAGAAAGAACAACAGCCGAAGGAACAATAGCCTGAAGGAATAGCAGAACAAAGGAATAGCAGGCCGAAGGAACAACAACAAGGAAAAGCAAGCATAATGAACAACAGAAGAAGGAACAACGACCAGAAAAAGGAACAACAACATAAGGAACAACAGACCAAAGGAACAACATGTCGATGGAATATCCGCAAGGGACAACAAGTAGAACGAATAACAACACAAGGAACAACAAACTTAAGGAACAACAAAACACAAAACATATGGAAAAGGCCACAGAATATGCTCTCCTAGTTTACAAACCATAAATTTTTGTGAAATATGCTATGTAAATTTGTTTTCTTAGCGGGTCAATATGTAAAACAGTACTCTAGAATAGCTATAAAAAAATCTGAAGTTTTGATACCAAGTACAGAAGAAAGGTCTATGTGCCTATTTAATCGCTCAGTCTATCATATCAGAACAACGAAATGTAAAAGGAGCTTTCTCCAAAAACTGTTTTGATAATATAACAACTATCCGATCTTGTTTAAAAAAAAAATGTTCGTGATTAAAATATGATTTCATGTGATGATCTAGGTGGATAGTGGTGGCCACCCGCCTATTCAACCTGGATCTCTAGACAATTTCATTATTTTCCTTGATTCTAACACAATTTACTATTTGTAGTATTTTTTTAGGTCTTGAACTTCCAGAGATGTTTTAACCCCCTAAACGATTCTTTTTTGAGGACTACAGCAGGCCCATGGCCATAGGTAGGGGCCGACTTGCCACAAATCTTGTAGTACTTGGATATACCTTTCTAGCGATGAATCATACGTGCAAATAGAGATCATATGACCAAGCTACGGCCCAAGGAAGTTGGATGCCTAACTAACCCCAGCAGGGCCCACAAACTCTTGTCGTCCCATCTCCTAGGGTTAGGGTTTTGGTTGTTTGGGGTTTCTCTTTGTTGCTCAATAATACAAAGAACCTTGAGCCTCATAGTAACATAGTTCAGACGCAGCGATAAGCTACCATCGCCTAAGCTAGTTTATTTCCATTTTGTATGTAGGCATTTTTTAGTTCTTTGAAATGAAGATTTATTTCTGTTGCATCTCTGTGTTTACATGTATATCTATATTATGTTCTCTTCCTACATAAGTATGTATCAGTGGTATTAAATCGGTCTAGTATTTCTCTGTTTTTCTTTGTATGTACCCAATGAGGTCGGGGTATAAGGAGTTAGGGCTCGAAATATTGCTCGAAGAAGCCCTCAAGAAACAAAGGAATTCAATGATGGGAAACATGGCCCAAATCCTTCAGTGGATGCGCACAGGTGGCGCATCTTCATCCAACAACCACTCTGGAGGTGCCACTTCCTTCAAGGTAATAGACAACTTTGACATTCCCATATTTGAAAGCCAAATAGATGGAGACATTGTAGATATATGGTTAAATATGTTTGAAGGATATTTTTCGATTCATAATTTTTCCAATAGGGAAAATATTACTTTTTCACTCCTCAAGTTGGCCCCCATGTCAAGCACTAGTGGGAGCCCTATTATGAACAGAGGGACGAGAGAGGACCCTCACTGTTTTCAGTCGCACCCACTTGGAATTCTTTATGTGATGCCATCAAGGAATAATATTACCCCGTGGGGAGCTATGAGGACAAGTACATACAATGGACTACGCTGAGAGAACAAAGGGATCAATATGTGCATGAGTTGATGAATCTTTTCCATACCCTTGACACAAAGTTGGGTATCAAAGATTCTAAGAAACATCTAGCGCTCAAGTACCACATTTGTTTGCACAAATACATTAAAGAGGAAATGGAGTTCTTATACATCTCGTCACTTGGTGTAGCATACAAATATGCTTCCAAGATTGAGAAAAAATTCAAGCAGAAGAAGCGAGACTTTGGATCTACGAACCTAAAGCAGAGAAAAGGCACCCCTAAGCCACATAGAAAAGGGAAGAGTTAGGTTGTGACCCCCCCAGAAAAACTCCTTGAAGTCGCAAGCCAAGAATATTGGGAAGGCGAAAAAGGACACTGGAAATTGGTGTTAATTCCATAAAACTCCCACTCACAACACAAACGAATGTCACGTGAGGCAGGAACTGGTGTTTGAACTAAAATACTTAGAGACAGATGCACACTCTGATCTGAGCCAAAACCTAACAAGGGAACTAACAAGGGAAAGCATATCATTAATGTCGAACCCACTACAACGATAGCGACCACTAAGCTCCAAAAGGCAAAACTTGAGGATCTAGAGGGGGGGGGACACCTCTTCCTCTCATAGATGTGGGTGAAAGGTTTGCCGATGCATTTTATCATTGAAACCAAGAACTAGAAGAACCCAATCTCAATCAAGATCATTAGGAGATTTAAGTTGCCAATGAAGCCACACCCAGAATTGTACACCATCAGGTGGCTCCATAAAGGGCGAGATCTTCATGTCAGCCATTAGTGTCACCTTCCTTATATCATCAAGCCCTTTACAAACAAGGTATTGTGAAATGTTTCCCCTCTCAAAGTTTGTAATGTTTTAGTAGGTCATCCATATTGTAACGCCCTCCTCCCACATTTACCTAAGTAACTAGCCAACTGGGGTAAACATGTGATGAAGACTAATTCAAGTCCCCATGTGTCAGTTAAGGAAGTGGAACTGATGGAACACACTACACAGACCTTTCAGACATACAACAGAACCCCCAGGAGCCATCCAAACCTCCCAGGTGACTAGCCCCTAAGACAAACTAACCTTTTACTACATTAAACCCTAAGTTGCTCCCATAACATGGTCATGAGTGTAGTTGGGACCCTATAGTTTCTCCCACAACATGGACATGCATGCAGTTGGGGACTTTCCCAGGTAGTTTTGTGCCTACAACTCTATATTTTGTGCCACTTTTTAAGGGCCAGGGCTTAGTTCACTACCCATAACTACATTAAAATTACAGAAATGAAAGATAACATCAGAACAATGGTACAAATGCAATTACTTAAACAAGGAATTGATTGGACTCCTACTAGCCATGATTGGAATTTCGTCAAACATGTCACAAAGATGTAATCTACAAGTTTAAACAATAGATCATCGCATAGGGGTCTCATACTTATCTAAGAATCACTAAGAATCATTGATGCCTCATCACAATAACTACATTACCATCTATTAAGCCATATATTCATTGTACATTCAGTGATTAACCAAAACATAATGAGAGCCATACATTTCCATTATCATAAAACTCATTCATAACCAACATATAACCAATAAAAATATCAAGGGTATAACAACCATATAAAACAAATATAAACAAGTATAATTTCCCATAAAATACCAAGGAGAAAGAGAGCTCTTATTGATGATTGCATAGGTCGACCAGGTATGGTACTTCCATGAACCACTCGATTGTAGACTAGGCTGAACCAAATCTTTCTTTCAGCCTATCATCGTTATGTCATATTCCAAGCATGAATGTAGGATCTCATAAAACAAATAAATTAAACCATCCAGGGCTTCCAGAGGCCAAACCACCTAAACCCTGAACCGGTGATTCCACCTCACAGTTGGACATCACTAACCATCACCAGATCAGTCTCTACCCAAGTTGTCCAAGGCTCCATAGTGTTTGTTCCAACCAAGGCTCCAGTACTAGTAACTCAACCCACAATTGTTGTAAGGCTCAAGAGAGTTTTTCCAAGAAAGTCTCTAAGACTAGTAACTCAACCCGCCAAGGGCTTCAGATCATTTTTCCAACCAAGGCTCCAATACTAGTAACTCAACCCAAGTTGTTACATGGATCCAGAGCATTTTTCCAACCAAGGTTGCAAGAACTAGTAACTCTACCCACAGCTAAAGGGACAATACAACCAACAAGAAAACAAAAGTAAAACTCACAACACCATGGCTATCGAGGAAATGGAAAGGCTAGGCAAATCCACTATCAATCGAGACAATCCTCCATGCCAATGAGAGATCATAACCAAGAAACCACATGCATATGCCATGCATGCCAAAACTAGTGAGGAAAATATACATGCAACTCGATACCTCAAGAAAAACCTACTATAGTTGTTGATCCCGATGTCCTCTTATGGTTTCCTACTCTTCCTTTTCCTTATTCCTCTAAAACTCCAAGTATGCCACATTCCTCCAAGAGTGCTCCAAAAAAAATCTCAGCACCCAAGAGTATGAGAGAGAGAATAGAGAGAGAGCTCCAAAACTGAACTAAAAAAAGGTGAGAAAAATCTTGCCAAATGATCCTTAGAAGCCTTTTTATCAACGAGACCTCTATTTTCTTCATTTTCTATTATTTTGCTTCATTTTCCTCCTCACATGCAACCTGTGACCTTTCACCTTCCTTTTCTCCTATTTTCCATTATCTTCATAAACACAATGCCAAGTAATGCCACTTTTCCTTTCCAAATCCTTTTCCATTGCCTTTGCCAATTTCCTTAGTCATACTAAACTGAAATGAACACCCCTCTAGGATGTTTTTCCCACCATTTATCTTGGAATACGTGTCCCATGACCTTGGTCTTATATTTTTTACATGAATTTTTAAGCAAGGTTGTTACTGAACCCCCCCTGGAGGAACACTGGCTGCAGTGATCAATGACACCTACAATCAACAAGACTTCTGAAAGAAAAACCTACTGCCTATTGAGATTTATAACACATCTCGTTGCAATATTTACAATGACCACTAATGAAAACATGACAAGCATACCACTTATTGGAGCTTTATAACATATCTCATTCTCGTATTTACAATAACAACCACATGCATACTCACACACATTTTCCTCAACCAACAAATATTCATACTCTCTTTGGAGCTTTATAAATTGAGCTTGATATAATATTTACAATAATATACACATGTGCACATTTACTCAACAAACAAATAAAAGGATACGATGCATGCATCCACAAAAATGGAATCCAAAGGCCCACACCTCCACCCTGAAAGTAATAATAGGATTCACCTCCTTCCCAGGAAGTCAAAAATCCACTATCAAAGTCAAAACTGCATCTAATGTCCAGCTCTACAATCCTAAGCCACGTGTCCTCTCAGTGAACAATTATCGGCTCATTGTTCTAGGGAACACTACCAATGTGCATTTGATTCCATTTGGCAATGCTAATGACCAAAACAAAAAAATCCTCGACCTTCCCTTCTCTACTACATTGTCCCTCGGGAAATTTGGTCACCCCCTTCCGTGTAGTCCTTCCAAGTTTCGCTGGCACCTGCATCCCAGGAATTCCATCCCTCGGCAACGTTTCCTCGCATCGGAAGGTCCAAAAACCAAGGCATATCCCTGCCTCATAACCATAATACCTATCATAGCATGCTCATGGAAACCAATGGACACTATTGGGTACAAGTGTCCCATAATGGCCCTACTCCTACAATGCTTTACCAACATACTATTGAACTTTCCAATTCCTTTTGTTGTTGCTAATTCTTGCAGTTGTTTTCAACCACAAAACCAAGCATTTCCATGCTTTCTATACCAAGCACATAATTCTCATTAGAGTCAAAATAAATTGAGATAAATTCACATCATACCTCATCGGTAGCCCATCAACAAGGTACACTTTCAACTCTTTTTACTTCCTATCACAACAAGTCAAACTAACTATTTGATCAAATCATCATGAATAAACATATCACATCCGATTAGCTCAAAAAAAAATCAACATAGATCAAAATCATGAATCAAATGTAAGCATCATAAACTGAAATCATAGATCACATGTAACCATCATAAGTTATAATCATAGATCACATGAATATTAAAACTAAAATAAAATATTGATACTTATCCTTTAATTGGTCCCTTTTCCTTGTGTACACACACTAGATTGGTTTCCACACTCGGCAAGCACCAAGTGCCGTTGTTTCTCTTCAATAGCATACACATACACACATTGTACATCCACAACCGACACGCAATATAATACATACACCTACACAGATAGTACAACATGTTGTAGCTCTGATACCACTTGTTGTAGCTCTGATACCACTTGTTGTAGCTTTGATACCACTTGTTGTAGCTCTGATACCACTTGTTATAGATATAACCCAGAAATATAAGATAATAACAATTATACCCAAGAAATAATAAGATTTGAATATAGAAATGCTTCTTTATTATCAAAACCCTTAAGGTAGGGTAACACCATACATTCACTCCTTAAGGAAGGAGAACACTCCACAAGCCATATGCTTGTTCATACAATAATCCTTGACACAATATTTCTTGACTTCTTCCATGTGGAGTCTCTAGCCTGTATATAGCCCTCATACATGCAATACCATGGATCATTACCATGGTTCCCTCATACCATCCACTAATACCATGGGCCCATTACATTACTACTAACTACTTGTGGTCCCTTACATGATATGGGTTAACCACCTTATTTATTACTATGGCCCATCCCATTATTACATTATTACCTTGGGTACCTCCCTTGGTACCCCATATTACCCCCCCTAGGTATATAACACAACACCACACAATACATACACCTACACCTGTTGTACAAAACAACACATACATATATACCCGATGTACAACACCACACAATACATGTACCTACACTTCGCATATAACACAACACAATACATCTATACCTATGTAAAACACCACACAATACAGGTACCTACATCTAGTATACAACATGACACAATACATGTACTACGCAGATTACAACAAAACGTGTACACATGTCACTATACCACAACTACACAATGCACATGCATAGTACCACATGCCCACAACACAATGTGTACGACATGAACACAATACCACGTGTACACTAGTACCATATGTACAACATGTACATGGAACCACATGTACACAACACCATCTGCACAACATGTGCACAATATCACATGTACATGGCACCACCTGCACAACATGTACACAACACCACACGTACACCGCACCACCTATATATGTGTACATTATACCACATGTACACAACACCACATTTACACATCACCACTTGTATAATCATGAACTCAACACCATATGTACATAACACCACATGTACAACATGAAAAGAACACCATATGTACATAACACTGCATATACAACATGTACATAGCACCATATGTACACAACACTGCATATCCAACATGTGCACAACACCATATGCACACAGCACCACATATCCATCATGCACACATTACAACATGTACACATCACCGCATATCCAACATGTACATAGTACAATCTATACCCAGAACTGCGTATGCAAGATACACACAACACCATATATACAATAGTAGCACTACACATCCATAGACCACATTGTTTCTAGCAACCTTGCTTCCAGTTTATTTCCACCATCCATGCTTGTCCTAGCATGCCATGGATCATAATGCTTCCATTATGCTAATGTACCCTTCAACATTATATGTCCATAACATAAACATAGGCATAATACAATCATATAATATCAATTCGTATCCATATGATACTAACCTCATGGATATGTAAGGGCTACTCTTCCCACTTTATTCCTCATAAGACTGGGAACCTCTTCATACCCTTCACCTGCATAAGAAATCATTCCTCCACAAGAATGAATCCTAACAACCCTATCAGACAACAACATACATGCATACATAAATATAATAATATAAACATTAACATAAGACAATAATGATACATGATGACCTTGTCAGACACGACATGCATGCATACATACATGTATACATATATAGACATCAACATAATCATAATCACAACATAATTACCATATATCATAAGATTAAGGTTAAAATAACTTCCTTTATCCATGCACAACATTGAGAACAATAGTTCCCAATGTAGCCAAGGTATATGACGCCTCAAATCCATTTACTTTATCTTTTTGGTTACCTTTCTCATGTTTATACTGCCACCGCCCATTTACCACAATGGACCCAACGAGTCCAATCGACTGTCATATTCTTACCTTCAACTTCCCCTACTCATGGACTGAGCTTCATCCGATCCTTACATTACCTATCGGGTATCATACAGCTGTCCCCAAGCTCCATTAACTTCCTCCTTCCCAACCAATTCCCAATACCCTCAAACATAAAAGGCAAGAACCAGAAACAAACCAGAAGAAAACCATCAAAACCAATAACAATACAACACCAAAAACAAAGTGGTATGTCAATACACTAGACATAAACAAAACTACAAATAAAGCACAAGCAAAGAACAAAATACTGAAAGCACAAAACTATCAACAAACACCATGACTCAATCCCCATGGTTCCCAATGCTTCCAAGGGAAAATTCAACCTAAGCCTTCTTCAAGATTTCATGGTAGGCTCTTTTGCCATGCAATTCCCTACATCATATTTCCACAAACACATAACTGTCAGTGCATAAATAAACATAACAACACACTAGTTATCTTACCTTGTTGTGCCAAGCACGTTGCCTTATAACTAGACACATCCATGCAATCTATCAAGGGACTATGCTTCCCTTTGATAGATCCATCTATAACTAAAAACTAGCTAATATGCCTGTCAAATACATGTTCATGAATCTAGCACATATCCCACATAATGTCAGACAATATTAGAGTTAAGAAGACTTTCTGTATGCAAAGCACTCATTCGTTTGGAATTGTGGTTTCCAAACATTTCCAAAGGAATTATTACCCAATTCCTTCCTTTTACCTTTTACCTTGCTCCAATCGAGTCATATTATGTACTATCACATCACCCAACTGTTAGTTATATAAACACATCAACTATTACCTTGTCATGCTAATACAAAGCATGTTTCATTGCAACTGTTCACATATGTTAGTCACATGTTCCATAAATAAAGGCATCATGTCTATCAATTTGAAATCAACCTTTTCCAAGAATAACAACCATGTCATAATCAAATAATACTCAAAACCATAATACTACAACTAGAACACACTTACACTCAAGTACATATGAGTTGTCTCAACACATAATGCGTTAGTACAACCATCTTAAAACAAGACCATTCATTCGTGAAATCTTTCAGGCACATACTCATAGCATGTAATTAATCAAACATTGAGATAACTTGTTAACATAACATGTTAGATAAACCAAATAGATGACATAATAAAACTCATACCTTAATGAATCTTAAAGGAGGATATCTTGTTTGCACAATCAATCTTGATTAGAGCGATATAACTTCACATCACGTCAAGTCAAACATAAATAAGGTCATGATATCCATAATAGTAACTAGTTAACATGTTCACATCATAAACTCATAAACAATTTTCATTCATACATAACAATCACATATGCAGAGTCAGTCTAGATTAGTATGACACAATATCATAAATATATAGAATCACACTTGAATATCATAACCGTAACCATTTGCATAGGCCAATCCAAATTAGCACGATACATAATAACACCAAGATCTTAAATGAAATAACGACAACCATCATGCATATGACCACAATGCATATAACAAGTTACTATCCTTCATGAGTATCCAACACATGTGCATATGACTACACTAATAAACTAGCATTTATCATACATGTAACCATAACAATAATAGAAAAACAAACATGTTTATAACCCTAATGCATATAAAAATCCATTAACCAACATACTTGCATGCCAAACATACAATACATGTATGACGATCTTCTCTTACCCTAATGTCTACTGTTGCAACCTCACTCTATTCGTATGCATTTCCTGCTCTATCTCAGTCAACACATTAGAATCATAACATCATGCAACACATCATGATGACATAAATACATACAATGACATCACCGTGCATATTTAACCTATTATGCAGGCATAACCATAACCATAACAATGCATGCACAATAACTTATAGACATTGTCATGCACAGTAAATGTATATTCAACTGACATGAATTCATGACAAACACATTCTCACAACAACGTCATGAAATCCTACATGGAAACACAATTGTTACAATGACTACCATCATGCATGCATAACAAGCACATATACAAGCTGCATGCATGTATGAAAAACACATTCCGCTCATCCAGTCCAACTGTTGAACCATGCTCTCATACTACTTTGTCACACTCTCCTCCCACATCTACCCAAGCAACTGGCCAACCGAGGTAAACATGTGATGAGTAATTACTATGATATGATTCAACTCCCCATGTGTCAGTTAAGGAAGTGGAACCAACAGAACATACTACACAACCTTTCCAAACATACAACAGAACCCCCAGGAGCCATCCAAACCTCCCAAGTGACTAGCCTCTGAGACAAACTTACATTTTACTACATTAAACCCTCTTTCGCTCCCATAATAGGGTCATGAGTGTGATTGGGATCCTATAGTCTCTCCTAGATCATGGGCATGCATGCGACTGGGGACTTTCCTAGGTATTTTTGTGCCTGTAACTCTGAATTATGTGCCACTTCTTTAGGGCGAAGGCTCAGGTCACTGCCTAAAACTCCATGAAAATTATAGAAATGAAAGATAACATTAGAACAATGGTACAAATGCAACTACTTGAACAAGGACTTGACTCGACCCCTACTAGTCATGACTGGCCTTTCATCAAACATGTCACAAATATGTAATCTAAAAGTTTAAACAATAGATATGAGCATAGGGGTCTCATACATATCTAAGAATCACTAAGAAGCATTGATGCCCCATCAAAATAACTACATTACCATCTATTAATCCATATATTCATTTTACAATTAGTGATTAACTGAAACATGATGAGAGACATATATTTCTACTGTCATAAAACTAATTCATAACCATCATATAACCAACGTAAATATCAAGGGTATAAAATCCATATAAAAAACATATAAACAAGTATATTTACCCATAACCAAGGAGAAAGAGATCTCTTACTGATGATTTCATAGGCTGACCAAGTATGGGACTTCCAAAAACCACCTGACCGTAGACTAGGCTGAACTAAATATTTCTTTCAAATTGGCACCCCTATGCTGTATTCTAAGCATGAATGTGAGATCTCAAGAAACAAATCAATCAAAGCATCCAAGGCTTCCAGACACCAAACCACCTCAACCCTCAACCAGTGATTCCACCTCATGGTCAGACATCACTAACTATCAACAAATTGGTCTCTATCCAAGTTTTCTAGGGCTCCAAAGCATTTGTTCCAACCAAGGCTCTAGGACTAGTAGCTCAACCCACCAAAGGCTCCAAATCATTTTTCCAACCAAAGCTCTAGGAATTGTAACTCAACCCAAGTTGTTACAGGGCTCCGGAGTGTTTGTCCAACCAAGGCTCCAGGAACTAGTAACTCAACCCATAGCTAAAGGAACAAGAAAACCAACCAAAAAATAAAATTAAAACCCACAACACCATAGTTATCTAGGAAATGGAAAGGCTAGGAAAAGCCACTCTAAATCCAACAAAGTCTCCATGCCAATGATAGACAATAACCAAGAAACTACATTCATATTCCATGCATGCCAAAACCAGTGAGGAAAACCTACATGCAACTTGGTACTTGCAAGAAAAACCCATTGTAGTTTTTGATCCCAATGTCCTCTTGCACTCTCCTGTTATTTCTTTTCCTTCTTGTTCCAAAACTCCACGTATGCCACACTCCTCCAAGAGTTCTCCAAGAAAACTCTAAGTGTCCAAGAGAGAGAGAGAGAGAGAGAGAGAGAGATCCAAAGCTAAACTAACAAAAGGTGAGAAAAAGCTTTCCAACCAATTCTTGGAAGCCTTTTATCCATGAGGCCTCTATTTTCTTCATTTTACTATATTTTCCTTCATTTTATTCCTCACATGCAACCTATGACCTTCAACCTTCCTTTTTTCCTATTTTCCATTATTTTCATAATAAAATGCCAATTAATGCCACTTTGCCTTTCCAAAGCCTTTTCCAATGCCTTTTCCAATTTCCTTAGCAATATTAAACCAAAATGAATACCTCTCTAGGATGTTTTTCCCACCATTCAACTTGGTATACATGTCCCATGACCTTGGTCTTATTTTTTTTACATGAATTTTTAACCAGGGTTGTTACAAATACCTATGGAAACATCATGTTGTATATGAATCTAGACCTCATTCTGTTATTATTACTTTGGGTCAAAAATTGTACATGATGTTGAAGAATCTAAGGAAATTAGGTTTAGCATGATTCTTCTTAACTTGATAGCAATTTGTCTTGTTAGCTTAATCTTCTTGTTCTTTTTATTAATGCATGTGTGTGTGCTTCATCAAACTGCTACCAAAAAAAAGAATAAGAACACAAGATGTTGGCTCTCTGCTAGGGCCAAAACCTCTCTTCTCTTCAGAGGAGAACCCTTCGGTAAGTTTTTGCTTATTGAATATTCTTATTGATCAATGCCAAACCCTAGACCCTTGAGTAGATTATCCTCCAAGAACAAGTCAAGTCCTTCCTCCTCTCTGCACTTGGTTTCCCTGACACTTTGTCTTCCTCCTTCCAGCATTTCGTTCCTCGACACTTCATCCTCATTCTTCCGAAACATTTTTCTTCCTTCAATTGTTTATGTACCTTGTTTCACTTGCTCTAGAAGAGACACTTGTGATGAGTCCCTTACCTTGTGACGATCCCTACCTCCTCCTTGACCAACTGAGATCTTGCTTGAGGTATAGATGCAGACTTGGTAGGATTGTTTTGCAGCCCTAATTCTTGCACATGTGGGAGGTTTTCTTGATGTAATATGGTTCCTCTCTCCTTCGCTTGAGGACCCTCCTTCTTCGCTTGGATAGGAGGCCTTGTAGGCCTATATTCAAGCCCAAATAATGAGATATGCTTGAGTGTAAGTTGTTGTTGTCATAACTACAGGTAGCCCTCTTTTGCCTTCACACATGTGACTGGTATTGGCCGTAGAACAGTCCCAAAATCTTTGTTGTCCCTTAGTCCTTCTTAGTCATTCGCTCAACTTTTCTCAACTCCTTTACTTCGCTGATTTCAAAGGTAGATGAATGGGATGTTGGAGGAGTGGACAACCTCTATATATAGAGGATTTTCCCTCCTTTAGGCTGACTTGAAGACTGTTGGAAGACTTGTCTTCTTTGCTTCAATTTTCTTCATTTAATGGTGCCATTACTAGAAGGAGGCTTGACTTTGCTTGGAGGTTTATTATTTGAATCTCATACATAGATATACATGGTGTAACATTCCCTTAAGGTCTTCAACTTAATTCTTTTGAATCTTTGACTCACCTATAACACTTTAACATGTGCTAGATCTACTTCAATGAGCAAGAAACTCATTGACATATATTATAAAAATAATAGTTATTTTCTTGAATAAATAAAAATATGAAAATTACATTTATGAAGACTGAACCTAGTTACATTTCCTTCAACAAGCCCTCTTAACTAGGGAGGTATTCATACAACATTACAAGGCATTTTTGTATTATCAATCTTCAAGAATTCACATAAGAGAAACTGGATTGGCAATCCATCTGTTATAGCATCATAGTAACCAACATTGTATCCACAACAAGGCATTGACTAATAGATCTATCTCTCGATAGATCATAGCACAATGTTGGTGAGAATAATGACTTATAGACACCATAGGCATTGTCTCTCAAGGTACATACCCACCCGGATGTTCACTAAGTGTGACCTTCTAAGACTATTCATATATTGGATTCCCCGTCCTCAAAGAATATCGGCCCTCTTGCCAACTCTTGCCTTGGATGCCCTACACATCCTCAAAGAGTATCAGATGCCAGATGATTCCCTAATCCTCCCATTCTTTCTTCCAAATTTAAGACAATAATGTTGTGTCTATCACTTCCTTTCAATTGAGGAATACATGCCCAAGTATCCTCCCACAAGGTACTTGTCCAAGTTCCTTTGTAATTGGGAACTTCTTATAACTCCCTCTTAGTTAGGGACTTGTCCATTTATCAGCAAGTTCTTCTTCACGGGCCCTCCAACTGCTTGATCTCCTTCATTCCTTTTATGTCATGAAGTCTTTGTTTTAAATTCTTCTTGGTAGGGCACCATCCATCGATTACTTTACTTCCTAGCTAGTCATGGCATTACTTATTTCGTGGAAAGTGGCCTTCTTGTCATATATCAGGTTCTCTTGTCATCTGGTTATTCCTTGTCATTTTGTCTATGCTTCAGACTACTCTTCACATGGATGCTTCTTTGTACTTACTTGTTCCCATGATTTGATCTAGTAGCCTTCATGACTTCATCCTGATATTTCTTCAACATTAATTGGTAATTTTGTTGGATGGCTTTTTCATCATGACATCTTCGTAGAGTAGAATCAATTATCTTCACCTTTCATATCTCCAAGGCCTTCATAGGTGTCAAGGATCCTTTGATCTTTTCCTTTCTTAGTCAGAATTGTCATGCCTTCTTTTGGGAGATGTCTTCAATGGATATTTGTCAGATAGCGATTCTTTGTGATCATGGTGTTTTTTACATGCTTGATCTCTTTCTTCACTTGCTTCTTTTTGGATAGATTGGTCAACCACCTTATGCTCCTTGTGAGAGCACTTATTCATTGATTGCTTCTAGGACAAGTCAACATTCCTTTGCTTCTTAATCAGCAATATTATACCCCTTATGTGAGTATTTTCTTTTGTTGACCTTCATTGCATTATAGTGCATGCCTTCGAGCATGCCATTGGTGAAGGAGATTATTTCATACTTGATCATGTCATGACTCAATAATATACAAATGATAACATTACTAAAATTTGATTCATACATACCTCATCTTGATTCTCCTTTGATCATCTTAGCTTCATTTGGTTATCCTTGGTGTGACCCTTCTTGCTTCATCTTATATTTCTTGCATATCATCCTTTTCTTGAATCCCATGAATGGGATTCGCAATGAGACATCTGCCTTTGTTTATGATTCTTATTTTGAAGATTCCATCATAAAATCTTAAATACCCTTACCCTACAAATGTTTCTTTCCTTTTGATGATGGAGGTCTTCTAAGATTCTTAATCATGATCAATTTCTTTCATTGTGGATGAGGTCCTATTCTAGGTATGATTCTTCTACATGAATATCTTGAACTATATCTACCATGCTCCTATATTCTAGAAGATATTTATAACCATGGATTTAGGTCTATTATAAATGCTCCTTCTACATGAGTATTTTGAACTCTATGTATATCATGCTTCTAGATTTTAGAAGATGTTTCTAGCCATGCAATTTTATTCTATTCCTACATGCTCCTATAATACTCAAAACTTTGAAATAAGACCTTAAGTAAAGAAGTAGACTTAGTCATAGTAGAGATTTGGAGGATATTCCTTATTTTGCTTCATGTCTTCTTCTTTCATTTCTCGAGTCACATGAGCTTCTTCCCTTTTTGTTTTGTTGTTGTTTTCCTTCTTTAGTTTAGGACAATTCCATTTGTGGTGTCCATATTCTTGGCATCCATAGCATTGGATTTTGGACATATCTTTGTTGTTTTCTCCTCTAGAACAAATTTACCGAATTTTCCCTTTCTCTTGGCCATGGTAGAAAATGTTTTCTCCTTTGATCCCACATCCTATTTTTCTTTGATTCTTGTTTCCTCTATCTTGCATAAAGGCCAAATTTCACTTAGTATGGTGGCTTCCTTATTTGCATATGCTTGATGTGAAGTTGCCCCAATCCAAGGAAAATTTTAAGGATGGAAAATTTTCTTGAAGTTTAGAAACATTGGCGAATATCACTAATCCCTAATATGCAAACTATAAATTTTTCAATGATATATTTGTAAAATTATTCAAATTTATAATGATTTATCATATAGCCAC
>APFE031399779.1:29487-62680 GCA_000404065.3 Pinus taeda
TTAAGGTAAAATAATTTTATATTCTAAAATTTGGGCGAATCATATTTTATAAAAATTGGAAATTGGCGAATCGTTTTTCGGAAAAATCATGGAAAATTAGCCCATTGGGCGAACATTAGCCCCTAAAATTTTCCATGCCCCAATCCTCAGGTAGAGCATTGAGTATTACAGTTGTCATTTCTCTGTCAGACATGACTTCCCCTAGCTCTTGAAGTTGATCCCTCATATAAGAGATATTCATGAAGCAGGGAGTCGTTCCTTCATTTGATATCTTCATCTTGTACAATTCATTTCATAGAGATATCACTTCTCGAGCTATGCTTACTGAGAATAACTCTACTAATTTATCATAGATTTGTTTTGATGTTTCAAGTTTGGAGACATAAGGAATGAGAGTCTCCTTGATGGATTCTATTAGAATCCTTTGAGATCTTGTCTCATCCTTATTGTACTTGGCTAAGGCTTGAGTTTGTTCCTTAGGAAGAATAGTAAAATTCCCCTTGATGTGTTCTAGAAGTTCATTCTCCTTGATAAGTAAATCAATCCTCTTCTTCCATGTAAGAAATTTATTGGTATTTACTAATATGTTTCTTTCCTTGCAAAAAGACATTGAGGTATATTCAGAAGGGGACATATACATACTGATAGATTTTGAGATGTAGTGGACTTGATTTATCCTTGAAGACTTGATGGCTTTCCTTCCTTAGATCTTGATGTTTTTTAAGTTGTTTTCTCTATGTGGACTTGCTTGATGATGATAATTTCTAGATGATTGTAGATGATGTAGGTCCCTCTTTGATCTGCTCTTATTTGTAGGTGACTTTATGTAAGGATATTCTTCTTACTTTCTAGTCTTCGTTGATGAATGATAGATGGTAGGCCTTCTTTTCCTTGAATTGATTGAGACTTCTTGGCTAGATTCTTCAAATTTTGTAGATGTTCTTCGTTGATGAGTCACCTTATGAGTGTTCTTGAGATGCCCTTCAATTGATGTGTCACCTTACCTTTGGTAACATGTTAAAGAATCTAGGGAAAATAGGTTTAGTATGATTCTTCTTGACTTGATAAAAATTTGTGAAGTATTTTTACAATTTGTCTTGTTAGCTTAATCTTCTTGTTCTTCTTATTAATGCATGTGTGTGTGCTTCATCAAACTGCTACCAAAACATAAGAACAAGAACACAAGATGTTGGCTCTCTTCCAGGGCAAAAACCTCTCTTCTCTTGAGAGGAAAACCCTTCAGTAAGATTTCTCTTATTGAAGCTTCTTATTGATCAATGCTAAACCCTAGACCCTTGAATAGAATATCCTCCAATCACAAGTAAAGCCCTTCCTCCTTTCTGCACTTGGTTTCTATGGCATTTTGTCTTCCTCCTTCTAGCACTTCATTCCCCGGCACTTCGGCCTCCTTCTTTTGGCACTTTGTTCCTCCTCCAACTATTGATGTACCTTGTTGCACTTGCTCTAGAAGAGACACTTGTGATGAGTCCCTTCCCTTGTGATGATCCATACCTCCTCCTTGACCAAACGAGCTCTTTCTTGAGGTGTAGATGCAGACTTGGTAGGACTGTTCTACAACCCTAATTCTTACATGTGTGGATAGGAGGTCTTGTAGGCCTAGATTCAAGCCCAAAAAATGAGATATGCTTAACTGTAAGTTGATTTTGTCATAACCACATGCAACCCTCTTTTTCCTTCGCACGTGTGACTGGTATTGGCCCTAGAACAGTCCGAAAACCTTCATTGTCCCTTATATATTCTTCATTGCACTTGGAGGCTCCTTCTTCATCCTTCGCTCAAATTTTATTAGCTCCTTTATTTCACTTATTTCAGAGGTAGATGAATGGGACATTGGAGGAGTGGACAACCTCTATATATAGAGGATTGTCCCTCGTTTAGGCTGACTTATAGGCTAACTTTAAGACTCTTGGCTAACCTGTCTTCTTTGCTTCAATTTGCTTCATTTAATGGTTCCATTACTAGGAGGAGGCTTGACTTTGCTTGGAGGTGTATTCTTTGACTCTCATACATAACTATACATGGTGTAACATTACCTTAAGGTATTCAACATAATTATTTTGACTCTATGACTCACCTATAGCACTTTAACATGTGCTAGATCTACTTCAATGAGCAAGAAACTCATTGACATATATTATACAAATAATATTTCTTTTCTTAAATAAATGCAAATATCAAAAGTACATTTATGAAGACCGAACTTAGTCACATTTCCTTAAACACATGATACCAAAGGTAACATTGCCTATCGCCTTTTCTTTGAACTATGCTAAATAATTTGGTAAGATCATTTCCCAGATCAGGAAATGTGTCTTCCTTATGATTTTTCCTTGGAGTAAGATAAATATTGTGGCCACATCCACAGCCATAGACAAAAATCCTCTACACGACAGAAGCAGATGCACAAGGTTGTGGAGTAATACATGGACATCTTCACCTCACCCACAAGGGTACGCCTACACTATCAGGTTAAGCACTCCATCGATATCACCCTGGGCACACTACTACCCAATGGACGAATCTACCGATGCTCCATTCTAGAGAATGATGAAATCAAGAGCTAGATTCAGGAGTTGTTGTGGAAAGGGAACATCGGGGCAAATTCAACACCCTGTGGGAGCCCGATCGTGTTAGCACAGAAGAATGACGGAACCTGGAGGATCTGTATTGAATACTGGGCGTTGAATAAGGTCACTTTCTGGAACAAGTATCCAATCCCATGGATTTATGACCTTATGGACCAGCTCAAGGGGCACAAATATTTTAGCAAGATTGATTTGAAGTCTGGTTATGACCACGTACCAATCGAACCCTCTGATATGTGGAAGACTACCTTCAAATCCGAGGAGGACCTTTTCAAATGGATGGTCATGCCTTTTAGGTTGACGAATTACCCTACAAAATTAATGTGACTGATGGATGACATATTGCAGCGCTTCACCAACTCATTTGTGGTAGTATATCTAGATGAAATCTTAATCTTCCGCCACATTTGACAAGTCCTCCAAACCCTACGACAACAAAAATTGTGTGCCAATTTGGAGAAATGTCCTTTTGGTATGACCTAGGTTCAATACCTAGGGTACATTATTGATGAGCGAGGCGTGAATGTGGACCTATTATAAATTATTCATGATTGGCTAGACCTAACCACTCTAACAGAGCTCCACAACTTTCTGGGTCTTGCCAATTTCTATCGCAAGTCATGTTGGGATTATCTCATATCACTTGACCTTTGATTCAAGTCATCAAGGGAGGAGCAAAAGAAAAGATTTTTTGTCTACATCCCAACAGAAGGTGTTTTTTGAGTTGAAGAATCTCCTCTGCTCTACACTAGTGCTCACATTACCAGACTTGTAACAACCATTTGAAATTGAGATAGATGCCTCTAACTATGTTGTTGGTGTAGTTCTTACCTAGCAGGGGCATATGGTGGCATACCATAGTGAGACACTTTCAAATACAGTACAAAATTATCCCACATATAAAAAAGATATGTATTCCATTATGCAGGCATGCCGACAATTGAAGCATTACATTCTAGGGAAGGAAATGATCATCCACACAGACCACTGACCCTTACAATTCATATAGACACAAAGAAAGTTTGCATAACAATCACCATTAGAAATTTTCCACAAATTTGCAACAATTCCATATGAAAATTAAGTACAAGAAGTGTAGCACGAATAATTTTGTAGAGTACCTCAGCTGACCATCGATTACGACACTAACTACTGTTCTTGACTCTTGTGGACAAGAGACTTCGAGATGGCTAGATCTTTACAAGAGTGATCAAGAATTCGGAATACCAAATTCTCGTGGAAGGTAAGAATGTTCTAGACTTTCACCTCTAGGATGCACTATTATTCCACCTAGGACACCTCTGTGTTCCTTCATGCGAGCATGCCAAGATGATTTTGGAGGCACAAAAAATCGGGTTGTTAGACATTTTGGGGTAGAAAATATTGTGGCAGTGCTACAGAAGTTGTTGGAAACAATGTTAACACTGAGAGGGGGGGTGAATCGATATTAAGGCTAATTTTTAAACTCTTTATGCTAATTTACTTTTCTTATTCAAACTTTGCAACCATCCATATAATCAGCAGCAACATATAATATGGAAACAATATGAAATTAGCATACAAGCACACACCAAGAGCATCATACACATGAGACACAAGGTTTTATGTGGAAGCCCTTTTGGGAAAAAACCACCAAATCTTGTTGTCGTGATTGATGTAAAATAAGAGTACCTACTCTATTACGTCAATTTTTTTTGTGAGCCACCACTCACAGGAAGCATCAACTCCCTTTAATTGTTTGCTAGCACTCACTAGCAGGAAGCACCAACCTCCTCTTTTTGTAGACACCTATCTAGCTTACTAGAAGCAACATGTAAAGAACCAAATTCATGGAATATTTGCAAGCCCCAACTTGCAGCTCCTTGTATTTATGCAATCTCCAACTTGTAGGAGGCACCAACCCCCAAACCTTCTCAAGCACCTACTAGAGATGGAAGCACCAACTTTCTGTATGCAAGTTCCAACGCACACTTAGTAAGGAACTAAATATTCTCTATAATTTGGCAGCCACTCTTCCTGATATCAGCTCTTTTCTTTACAACACCTGGCCCACACAACACTCTCTACATCAGCTTGTGTTCTTATAAAAAACAATCACTCATGACAACCCCTCGCATCACTATTTTTCTTGGTCCTCTGCACGATCTGTAGCAACTCGATGTTCCATTCACAACGCTCACCAACATACACAGTCCTCTCTGCAATATGCTATTCAACTGCATACAATTAGTTCTCAACCTCTTTTATTCACCAAGCCCTCTCAGCGTTACACACCATAGCACTTTCTCACTTGGTCTTCCTCACACAGCACAAACCTTCGACCTTTCTCATAGTGAAATTGATTGTCTCGGGGTCTTTCCTCTACATAGGAACTCTCCAGCTTTTCTTTGCAGAACTGACTCTCTTAGCCTTACACACAACAACGCTCTCTCAACAAAAAGCTTTCCACCCATCACACTCTACTATGTTGTATATCCCCAATTGCTCAATAGGGCTCTATTGTTTTGTTCCTCTGTTGCACACTCCATAATGTGACCCCCATTGAATATCATCTCTGTCATTCACACTGCCCCGAGTGTACCTCAGCATGGCTCTTCCATTCTATTGTTGTGTATGATTTGGTCTCTGCCACCTCATTAAACATGAGAATGGGCACTTGAGAGTTTCTCCATAATGAGAATTAATTCTCAGTCCACCTGCACACTCCAACCAAGCACAATCCTCTATGTGAAGAAAACTCCTATCACTAAGGCTTTCCAAGATTATTCATAGTTTCACACAACTTAGTTGTACTTTTGTATGGCTTCTCTATGGACCATTGTCCTTGTTGCCTTGTCTCAAAGCTTTATGCAGATCCATCTGAATCCATGAACCAACTCTACCAATTTTCATTTCTTCTTTAGCTTCCAACCCATTCATCCATTTAACTCACTGAGGCATGCATCAGAGCACAAAGATGGCTTGTCTCACCTCAGGGCAAACCCCACACTCTTTTCTGAAAATTGTGGTCCTTGCTACCTTGACCCAACAATATTTGACAATCACCATTACTCCTAAGACCAACTCCCCTATATGATCGTGGTCCTTGCTGCCAACTCATCCATCTTCCATATACCTTTTCACTATCATATCAGAGTCACAACATATTGTAACTCATACAAGAGGGATGTTACAATATCACTTAGTTCTGATACCCTTAGCCCCTTACCACTTAGCTCCTTTAGCATTTTCTTTCTCATAGGACTGAGGCCTGTGACCATCGCCTTAGAGCTATGTCAGGGCCCTTCTGTATCATAACTTCAACAAACAAGATGTTATAATATTACTCAGTCCTAGTATCGTTAGCTCCCTTTCTTTAGCTCTTGGTCACTTTGAGCTTCATATGACCATGTGCCAGGTAATATTGGAGCTCCGTAGGCATAATGACTCTTTAAATAAGAATTTACATAGGATTTATGAGAGTTTCATACTCTGATATACTCCATAGCACTTAGGTGCTAACCCCACTTTGTGCTCTTGGTTTTTTGGGTCTCCACACGACCATGTGTTATTTGGTATCAGAGCCCCCTTTATCATAACTTTCTCGAGTGTCATCTGCACAAGAGTTATGGGGTCCTCAATCCATGATATACTTACCTCCTATATACTAACCTCTGAGATGATGTCATGCTCTCATCACTTATCTATGTGGCACTTTCCGAATGGTGACACGTGTCACTTTGAGTTGCCCCATTGGGCCATCGAAAATGCCAAATTAGGATGCTACATGTCCACATTACTACCACATCATGCTGACTTCAGATGTCGCTGCAGCTTCTCGGATTCAGTATCATGCTACCATGTGTCCTACCAAAGGAGAGAGAAGGGGGATCCAACACACCTTGGTTTTACAACAAAGTCTTTTGTTAATCTTGCTACACATCCCTTGATGATTTTATTAGTATCGACATTTCCATATATCATAACTTCAAGTGTCAAAAAGTTCTGAGGTTTTGATGGCCTCAACTTTTCAATATTTTGATAACTTACATCTTCTGATATTCCAATATTTGAGATCCTGATATCTGATATGCACTGATCTTCAATGTTCCAGTGACCTTCAAGTTCCGATATCTTGATATTCACAGACCTCTGATATATCTTGATCTGATATGGCCTACTTAGGACTTCAAGACCCTGACTTAAGCAGACCATACTTCGATTCAGGAGGCCATTTTTAGACTTCCACACATCGTTGGAAATCTCTTTCAAAGAACTTCCCAATGGAGAAGGTATGATGTAGGCTTTGAGCCACCTGCTATCTTTAGGATGGCAGAAAACTATCTACCACTGTCTTTTCCTTGACTCTCTTTCTTGTACCTGTAATATTGAACTCCCAACCACAATAGTCATAATTTTATGGCATCTCTAGTAAGATTGCTACTATTATGATTCTCTACATGGAGCCTACAACTACCATGATATTCCATCCTCACCAACACAGTAATCATCATTTTATGGATTTTATAATAAGCTTGCTACTGTGATGATTCTTTACAAAGCACTGTAGCTACCATGGAATTCCATCCTAACCAACACAATAGTCATAATTTTATGGATTTTCCAATAAGCCTGCTTTTGTGATGATTATCTACAGAGCACTACTGCACCCATGGGATTCATCCTAGGCCATCACTGCCAACATCTGTTGCGACAAGTATCCATGCTAGTCAGGTTGACATCAATGCCAATAGTTAGGCAATTCCAACTTCCCAACACATATCCTTAGAATGACTTTTGACATCAATGCCAATACACTGACAGATATCTTCACTAGGAAACTAGCCATCCAGACAATTCCAACTACTCAACAATCTCCCACTATGGCATTAATGGAAACACTTCATCCTTATATTCACTTTGATGGCCAAACCTCATGATTCTTCCACACATCTTCTTACATGATCCACCAATGGCTTTCTCTCCTCTGCATGGGCCATCACAGCTCCACCAATAATTCTCTCCCTCTTTGTCATCAATGGAAAAGGGCTACAAGATGCTTCTTCTCCCCCATGCAATCATTAGTTGTCATTGACCGAGGATCTAAATATTGATGTGCATTCTACTCCATAGACATATCTTCAAGGACCTATCATTGTTGCTGCTCCAAAAATTAGGCAGATGTGATATGCTTCCCCTGAACATATACTTCCTCCAATTTTGCACACCTTATGGTTGTTAGCTGAGTTAACTTTCCACTAATGCATATTTATACTAATTAAAATAAATTGATACTAATTAAACTTCTCATGGTATTATTGTTGCTATGAATACCAATTAATTATGATTCTATTCATCTTGCACTTCATTATTGTTGCTGCTTCCAAAACTGTGCTCACTTCATTTGAGCATCTCCACTACTCCCCTTGAGATCATACTTCTACAATAGGGACTGTTGCTCAACTAATACCAATCTCACCAAAAGAAATGATACAAATTGGATACATTACTAGGAAAACTCCAATACTTCCTTTTCTAAAATAAATGCCCAAATGCACAAAATGTTTCTCCACCTGAACCCAACACTACCAATTGACATAGTGATACCAACTCAGGGTTAAGGGACATGCAAAGATTGCACCAATTGTGTTTCATGAACACACGACCTCTGATAATAATAAAACTCACAACTTAAATGAAATAAGGGTATTTCACCTAAGATTCAAACCTTTCATTTTCTTAGCAATCTTCCTTTCTAAGGTTGAAAATTGTTGCCTGCCACTGCTTATCAAAGCAACTCAACTTGAGTCAACGATCTCTGATATCTTGCAACTACTTTCTTTCATCTAGGTGGGGACTGATCCTATGGGCTTGACTTGACTGTGGCCCTCTTTTCATTCCACACTTCTACTGCAACACCTTTTCTACTTCTCACAACATAATATATTGTTGTGTACTCTCCCTAGACTCATGTTGGTTGCACTCCTCCTCTAATTTTCAATGCTGATATATTCAAAATAAACCAATTAATTCTTGTAATCAGTAAGACAACACGACCATGCCTTCATCAATCATATGCACCTTTATTTTCATTATTTTTTCTTCCTTCATCTGACTTACTAGGCCTGCTTTGATGCCATTCTCTTCCTTCGCTAAAGAGAAACAAAGAATCTACTCCCCCTGAGAAGATCATCCCTTTTTTTCTTCCATACCTTCAATGGTTGAATCCTAACATAAGAATTACTCTTCAGCTTCTTCTTTTCCCATATTTTGGCTTTCTGTTGGTTGGACATGGATAGAGAAACCTTCTCTTTCAACTCCTCTTTATTGATCCAAATTCTCTTGTTTCTTCTCTTCCTTAAAAGTGGGTCTACTACAAGAGTAGGAGGATCATTCTTTTGATTTCTTCCTCCTCTTTCCAACTTGCTCTTTTGATGTTAAGTAATGAAGACAAAATTATATTAATCTTCTCTTTTCTTCCTTTTTTGTCTTCAAATACTGAGATGCTACATTTGCATGTGTATGCTGAGGAGCATGCCATTTCTTCTCATTTATATAGTTGGCTCTCTTGTGCCCAAAATTTCCATAGTTGTAGCTTTCAACATGGCTTAAGAATGGGGTAGAGGAGTTACTTTTCTTGACAACGTTTTTTTCAAAACTCCTATCATGACCAACATGCCTTCTCCTTCCCTTTGTTTGCATCCTTAGGTTGCTTCTTCCTAGCACATCTTGTTTTCTTGCATGCCATCTACAACCTATGGCTTTATATCCAAATTTATTGTAAGAATAACAATACCCATAAAAAGGCTTTTGATGACAGAGATTACCTTTTCTTTGAAGGCTCTATCCTTAAGGAGGAAAGGACCTTTTCTAATTCTTCATTTGCCTTCCATGATAGTTTGCATTGATGCCTTGCACTGTTTCTTGTAATTGCCTAGCTCTCTTCTACTGCACTACTTGTTGTTGAAGTTGTCCAACCACCTCTATTACTTTGTTATTATTGGAACCTTTAACTACACTTACTTGTATAGTTGTGTTGGGTGCGGGATCCCCCAAGGCAAGTTTTGGGGCTTAAAGCCAAAGTTTTGACTAAGTTCAGTGTAAAGACTCCGTAATTTGTGGGCGTGGAGCGCGAAGTTGTAATTGAGTCATAGGGTTGTCCGCCCTTACTTTTGTAATGTAATGTTGGCTTGAAAGATCTACCCATGGTTCGTGGACCATGGGATTGTATAAATAAAGTGAGGCTCTAAGTGTAAAGAGACGTCTAAGAAATAGAAGAAGTCTGTAAGACCTAATGACGATGAATTGAGTCTTAGTTGAAGCATCGAGTCATGTCAGTGGGTAGTAGAGTAGGAGAAGGTTCTACAGCTGAGTGTATAGAGGCCTAGTAGTTCGCAGTTGAGTGCATGGACCCCTGCAGCTGAGTGCGCAGGGCAGGTTGAGTTTGTACCTGATTGAAGCATTAATAAAGAGAAGTTTTACATTATTTCTGTGTATCTTTTTTTGTTTTATGGATTGAAGTATATTGGGTATGAATTTCAAGTTTAATGTTGCTTTGTTGCGCGAACTTATGTGAATGTGTTGAATAAGTGAATATAAGATAAGTATCTGTTTACGTGAAGTTAACTAATAGTTATAAGAAGATAAGTAAGATCCATGGTGTAACTTGGGGAAATAGCGCAGATCGCTGCTTTGGCAGTGCGAAACCACCTCAGCCCCTCACTAGGGATGCACGAATGCGAGTATAACAGAGCATGAAGGCCTCCTAGGTTAGGAAAGTGCACGAAGTGACCTGTGCGAAGGTATCCACAGTTGGACTAAATCGACCCCTCAGACATCTCAAGGGTGTGGAAACTTGGTTCCAGCATCTCCCCATACTGCATCGGATGAGACCTCAGTCTGCGCTCCATGGGCTATTGCCGAAAGGGCCAGTAGTACAGGGATTTGTTTGGCTAAATAAATCCAAACCTGGGTCATGCCCCCTCAAGCCAACGAGTTGACCCTTCAACCTTCACAATCTTGGAGCTTAGTTTTTCCTTGAAACCAAAACTAGCCTTAATGAGAGGGAGTACATTCTTGCCAAGCATCTCATCCAATAATTTCTTTCACTCCTCAAGCTTATGATATTGAGGCAACTCTTTATTTGAATTTTCTAAGTCATGTCTCAATGAGACTACTTCATTTTGTAGTCTCTCACAATAATCTTCCTTCTCACTCAGTTGATTGGTCAAAATTCCACTCAGCCTACTAGCCTCCTCTTGTTGAACATTAAGATTTACTATTGTTTTGCTCAACTTATCATTCTCAAGCTCATATATTTTCAGTTTCTCCTCTCACTTAATATTTTCATCTAATAGGTCCTTGATATCCTTTAGAGCTGAGATCAACCTCTTTCTAAAAAATATACTTTCATTTAGATCATTTTCTTCACTATCGGAGGTGTTAGATGAGTTACCACCAAGATCTAAAGCCATATTATTATCCATGGAGTCTTCCACAGGTCTAAGGCTTATGCCTTCTTCATCACTACCTAGGGTATTCACATTTTCTCCTATGGATGGGAACACTGGTTTCACTCTTCTTCCTCTAAGGATTACTCATTTGTTATTGCTACTAAAGTGAGTATATCTTCATTACAATTACTGGATGCATAAATATCTCTATATTCAAGTGATACACATGTAAATATAGATAATGAAGGACATATCTATTTGCATTTATCACACAACAATAGCTTACCTTCTGAGTCGCATGATATCCCTTTCGAGACTTCTTCATCATCAACCTGAGTGTGATGACAAATAACTTTTGCATGTTTTGATTCATTGTTAGAGCAACAAGGTTCTTCGTCCTTCTCTTGAGCCACATGTCTATCTGCTTCATATAGACATTACAGTCTATCCAACACTTCCTTTGTTGACTCACATAGCCTCACTTTATCAACATTCGGCTTAGATAGCCCTTTCATGATAATCTTCTAGGCTTCTTCATTCTACTCACTCTTTTCTCCATTCAATATGGAGAGCCACATATCAACATCCAAGACCATTAAGTAGGCTTCCATTATAACCTTCAAAAGTTTATAATATGATCCATTTAAGAATGGAACTTCTTCTAATGGTATCCAACTTGATTAGCCATTGTTTCCCTCTGATCTACCTTCTAGTGAATAAGTTATTTTTGAAGGAACTTGGCTCTTATACCAATTATTGGAAACAATGTTAATACTGAGAGGGGGGATGAATAAGTATTAAGGCTATTTTTTAAACACTTTATGCCAGTTTAATTTTCTTATTCAAACTTGGCAACCATCCATATAATCAACAACAACATATAATATGGGAGAAATAAGAAATCAACATACAAGCACACACCATGACTATCATACACATGAGACACAAGGTTTTACATGGAAACCCTTTTGGGAAAAAATCACCAAAGCTTGTTGTTGTGATTGATGTAAAATAAGAGCACCTACCCTATTACATCAATGTGTTTTGTGATCCACCACTCACAAGACACACTGACTCCCTTTGATTATTTGCTAGCAGCCACTAGCAGGAAGCACCAACTTCCTCTTTTGTAGACACCTGTCCAGCTTACTAGAAGAACCATGTGAAGCACCAACTTCATGGACTTGTTGCAAGCACCAACTTGCATCTCCTTGGATTTATGTAAGCACCAACTTGTAAGAGGCATCAAACCCCAAGCCTTCTCAAGCACCCATTGGAGATGGAAGCACCAACTTCCTGTATGCAGGCTCCAACCCACACTTAGCAAGGAACTCTATGTTCTTTATAGTTTGGAAGCCACTATGCCTGATACCATCTTTGTTATTCACATCCCTTGGCCCACACAACACTATCTACACTCTCCTTGCTCTATAGTAGCTTATTGTTCTTATCAATAACAATCACTCATGACATCCCCTCTCATCACTATTGTTCTCGGTCCTTTGCACGATTTGCAGAAACTCGTTGTTCCATTCACAACACTCACCAACACACTAGCCACACAGTCCTCTCTACACTCTACTCTTCAAATGCATACAGTAAGCTCTCAGCCTCTTTTATTCACTAGGACCTCTCAACCTTACACACCATAGCACTAGCTCACTTGGTCTTCTTCACACAACACAACCACCTTCGTCGTTACACACCATAGCATTGGCTCACTCGGTCTTCTTCATACTATACAAGCACCTTCGACCTTTCTCACAATGACACTGACTCTCTTGGGGTCTTACCTCTACATAGGCACTCTCTAGCCTTTCTCTGCAGATCTATCTCTCTCAGCCTTACACATAGTAGTGCTCTCTCAATAATGAGCTCTCAATCCATCACACTTTACTATGTTTTATATCCCCAATTACTCAACTAGGCTCTGTTGTTTTGTTCCTCTGATTCACACTGCACAATGCAACCCCTACTGAACATCATCTTTGTCATTCACACTGCCTCGAGTGTACCTCAACATGGATCTTCCATTATGTTGTTTCATCTAACTTTGTCTCTACCATTGCATTAAACATGAAAATGTGGACTTGAATATTTCTCCATACTAGGAATTAATTCTCAGTCCACCTACACATTCCAACCAGGCACAATTCTCTTTATGAACAAAACTCCTATAACTGAGGCTCTCCAAGATTATTCATGGTTTCACACAGCCTAGTTGTACCTCGGCATGGATTTTTTGTGGACCGTTGTCATCATTGCCTTGTCTCAGAGCTTTCTGTAGATCCATTTGACTCCATGAATCAACTCTACTGATTTGCATTCACTCTTCATCTTCCAACACATTCATCCATTTAACTCACTAAAGCGTGCATCAGAGCATAGATATGGCTTTTCTCACGTCAAGGCAAACCCAACACTCTTTTCTAAAAATTGTGGTCCTTGTTGCCTTGACCCAGTGATCTTTAACAGTCGCAATTACTCCTGGGACAAAACCCTCTACATGATCATGGTCCTTGCTGTCGACTCATCCATCTTCCATATACCTTTGCACTATCACATTGGAATCACAACATATCATAACTCATACAAGAGGGTTGTTACTTTATCACTTAGTTATGATACCCTTAGCCCCTTGGCACTTAACTTCTTTGGCATTTTCTTTCTCATTGGACCGAGACCTGTGACCATTGGCTTAGGGCTATATCAGAGCCCTTATGTATCATAAATTTAGCAAGCAAGATGTTACGATATTACTCAGTCTTGGTATCCTTAGCTCCCTTTGATCAAAACTTGGTCCCTTTGAGCTTCATATGACCATGTGCCAAGTAATATCGGTGCTCCCTAAGGATCGTAACTCTTTACATATGCATCTACGTAGGAGCTACGAGATGTCCATCCTCCAATATACACCATATCACTTAGGTGGTAGCCTCTCTTTGTACCCTCGGTGCTTTATGTCTCTACATGACCATGTCCTAGTTGATATCGGAATCCCCTTTATTTTAACTTGCTTGAGTACCATATGCATATGAGTTACAAGGTCCTCAACCTTCGATATACTTACCTCCGAGATGATGTCATGATCTCATCACTTATCTACGTGGCACCTTTTGAGTGGTGACAGGTGTCACTATGATTTTCCCCATTGGGCCACCGAAAATGCCAAAGAAGGTTGCCACATGTCTACCTTACTACCAGATCATGTTGACTTCAGATGCCAGTGCAGCTTCTCGAAGCCAAACTCATGTTGTCATGTGTCCTACTAGAGGAGAGAGAAGGGGGTTCCAACAAACTTTGGTTTTGAAAGAAAATCCTTTGTTAATCTTGCTACACATCCTTCAATGATTTTTTCAATATCGGCAGCTCCATATATCATAACTTCAAGTGTTACAAAGTTCTGAGGTTCTGATGGCCTCAACTATTTGATATTCCAATAACCTCCAGCTTCTGATATTCCAATATTTGAGGTCCTGATATCCGATATGCACTGACCTCCAATGTTTTGATGACCTTTAGGTTTCGATATCTTGATATGCTCATGTCGTCAATACAGCATGCTCCGATGCTTTGATATGGCTTGCTTAGGACTTCAAGATCCTGACTTCTGCAGACCATAAGTTTTGATCCAGGAGGCCATTTTCAGACTTCCACACACCATTGGAAAGCTCTTTCAAAGAAATTCTCAATGGATAAGGTTTAATATAGGCTTTGAGTACACTTGCTACATTTAGGATGGAAAAAAACTCTCCGCCACTCTTTTCTCCTTCACTCTCTTTCTTGTGTCTGGAATCCTAAACTCCCAACCACCATATTCATCATTTTATGGATTCTCTAGTAAGCCTGCTACTATGATGATTCTCTACATGATGCCTATAACTACCATGGGATTCCATCTTGACCAACACAATAGTCATCATTTTATGGCTTTTCCAATAAGCCTACTACTATGATGATTCTCTACAAAGAAGTGTAGCTACCATGGGATTCCATCTTGACCAACATAGTAGTCATCATTTTATGGATTTTCCAATAAGCCTGCTAATGTGATGATTCTCTATAGAGCATTATAGCACCATGGGATTCCTCCTGGGCCATCACTGCCAACATCTTCTGTGACAAGTATCCATGCTAGTCTGGTTGACATGAATTCCAACAGTTATGCAATGCCAACTTCAGAACACATCTCCCCAGAATGACTGCTGAAATCAATTTCAACACACTTGCAGATATATTCACTAGGCCACTAGCCATATAGACAATGCCAACTATCCAACATAAGTCTTTTTATTGGTTGAACCTTCGATGGGATGTTGGGAAGTGCATTAGATATCACACTTCCTGCACCATGGCGAAACCTACAATCAAGAAGAAATGCCTTTGTACTCCTCTGCCTACTCCTAGTCAACCTTGGGAATCCATATCCATGGATTACATGTTGGGTCTTCCTTCTATCAAGTTTGGAAACAATTGTGTTTTCATGGTAATCGAACGATCCTCTAAGATGACCATTTTGGTGGGATGCAAGAAGAGAATCACAGCAAAATCCACTGCCAAAATATTCTTTTAATGATTATGGGTACACCTTGGGATCCCACAGTCCATTATGTCATATTAGGATAGTAGGTTCCTAAGTACATTTTGGTCAAGACTCAGGTTGTTGTTGGATACCAAGCTCACTAATTCCACGACCTTCCACCCCAAAACTAATGGCCAAACAGAGGTCATCTATAGGATGATCATGCACATCCTACACATGTACAACTCAAAGTATCCATGCACATGGGATGAAAGCCTCCCCTATGCCTAGCACAACTACAAAAGAGCTCTCTATAGCTCAACTTGCCATAACCCCTTTTACATAGGATTGGGATTCCAACCACTATGTCCCATTGATGTTGTAATACCACTTGCAACTATTTAAGAAGATTCCAGTCATGTCCAGTCCGAAGTTAAAAGAGCTAACAACTTCATTGAGTGCATTCATCACATCCACTAGCAAGTCCATGACATATTGGATATAGTAAATGCTAAGTACAAATAGCATCATGATCAACATCAGGTGTGTTGTCAGTCACTGCAAAAAGTGATTTCAGGTTGCCCAAAGCACAAAAGAACAAATTTTTTTTATGCCATCTATCAAGCCATAGAAGTTCTCAAAGCTAAATCAGACCCTCTCCATTGGATAGTGCTCAGAATAAGATTTCCAATAGTATGAGGAAGTCCAAAAATGGACTTTTGGACCAGAAGTTAGAAGGGATTGAAGATTCCCTTTGAAAGTTGGAAAACAAAGAAAAAATGACTAAGCGTAAGACTCTTCGAAAATCACAATCATGTTTTTTTGAAACAACAACAGGGGAAGATAGTGAAATATTTGATTGGCAAATTGTCAATATCGCAAATCATAAATCGGAGGTCCATGGCCCACAATATATTGGCAATTGGAGGTCCTCACAGTGACAAATGATTAAGCATTTAGAGGTTCGGGGTGAATTGGCATATCGGTGATCACAAGTATCGAAGGGTACAGCCCAATACGGTGTCATGAAACAGCCGAAGGCTAATGACATTAAAAAACACCAAGATTCAGGCCTCTAGTGTTAAAGCATCGAGGAAGGCCAATTACAATTAACAAAGGAAAGTAGTTGCAAAACCTGAGAAGGGCGGGCCTTTTCTCTCTCCACCAATAGGCCACGTGGCAAAATAATATTGGTCCTAATAAACGCACATGGCAGCTGATGTCTTCATAACGTGGTAGTACTGAGGACATGTGGCATGCATATTTGGCATTTTTACGGGTGATAAGGGGCCAAAACATGGTGAAACGTGTCACCACTCACAAGGTGACACACAACGAAGTGTGATGTCATCTCGCAAATCAGTGATCAGAGGTTCTGGCACATCGTATATCACAATCGCAAGATTTAGGAGGGTGCAACTAGAGGCATGGATTAGAAAAGTCTTGATTGCCAATCTCTGATACAGAGAGCTAGCCCATAGTCATGTAAAGAGTCAAAGAAACAAAGGGTTAAGCGCATAGGTTGGTCGGTGATCGACAATCAACGAAACATGATATCGCAACACTCCATGTTAAGTCCTCGATTGCAGGATTCCAATAAAAAACCTCCAATGGAAAGGCTGAGCCTCAGTCATAGCCTCCGGTCCTATGAGGAAGAAATACTAAAAGGGGCTAAACCATAAGGGGGCCTAAGGAGCATCGGGAATCATTATTTGTAATGTCCTCTAGAAGAAAAGTCTCGATGCAGTAATGTTCTGACAACGTAGTATAGTGATTTAAATTTGGATGAGTCGACAACTGAGACCTTGAATAGAGGTATGGAGTAGTTGCAAATCGATATGGATCGATCATGTGGAAGCCTCTGCAACAAGAAAACAAGGACAACAATCCCCTCATAAATGAATTTGATTTTCTTCATTGCATGTCTTCAAATAGTAAATGGAGGTATGGGACTCATGAAGACTCAATGGCTCGGCATGTGACTCCACTCAGATACACATCGAAGGACTATGAGGACAACCTCCACTTCTACTCTGTAACAGGAAACCACAGTTGATCGCCATCAGCTACAGAGAGTGGGGAAGTAGAGCAAGTAAGATGAAAGTGATGGGAACTAGTGGGGAAATAGGAAAGGAACATCATGGAAGAGAAGTGGCTTCATCATAGGCCTTCATAGGAACAGCAAAGGGACACTTCCTCCATCATATTTACATTTTCATTTTCTTTTCATTATTCTATAATTTCTGTTTGTTTTCAGGAAAGGAATCAAATCCTTGGAAATCATTTTGGGCAATAGAGCCATCGCAGGCCCAACTAGATGATCCTTGGCTGGATATTTTGTAAATGTTAATTCAAAGCTCCCCCCTCTTATTATAAAAGGGGGGAAGAAACACTTGAAAGGGGTTATGGAAATATGAACCTGCAGTGATCAAATTCTGTGATTCCATTTTTGGTTCTAAGTTGCATGTTCATGAGGGACTTGAGCGATATACAGATGAATATAATGGACTGGTAATTGGATACATTTTGAAGATTAATGGAACTATTAGGTGATTCCAATCATGCTAACACACAATATGTTACCCCCTTTGTTTATCACTTCATGTATGTTTTTCTCCCTATGAAATAGTGAAATGAAGCTATAGGTTCCACCCTTGTTCATGATTGTATATTTGTTACAAAGCAGTAACAGTACATGTGTTAGGTACAGATTTACTTACGTACCTATAATGTGCATAGATTTACTTATGTTGTTTGATGAGAAATGTGCCCATCAAGATTATGGCAGGAAACCTTAATTTTCGCTCCATTATTGCTGCTCTTTCATCTCCTCCCTCTTCCACATTTATATCGGAAAACTGTTGCTTAGGATTTTATGTTGTTTCCAGCCCTATGCATAAAATTCTATCCTTCTTCTGGAGCATTAATGCTTAGGATTCTGTCCTATTTACAACTCTATGCATTAAATTCCCTCCTTCCTTTCCTCCGCTTCACTTTACTATAACTTCTATACTAAGCTACAGGTTGTTGTGTGTTGGCCACCAGAACTAGGAATTTCTCTTTGAGTTTGGCCCGATTCCCCCCCTAGACATTTGGATCCATGTATTGGCTTGAGTCTACCTTCATGATGGCCAATTGAACCAAACCCCCCTTTTATTCTCTTTTTAAAACTTCATGACAATTGGAGTGTAACTAATCCCTTAGATAATCTCACATGCACTCCTCTATTTAAGATGTCCAAGGCACTGGTCTACAATCAACCCAAAGGCTATCTCTAGGAATCTTTCTATGTCTCCCGAAGCACTCATATTGCGAGTGCCATTTAAAGCAACAACAACTTTTTTGGCACCATTTCCAGGGAATGTATTAGAATATTTTTACCCTGGGTACAACAAATCTTTGCATTCCCTCTGTTGGGTGAGAAAGGGAAGTATGGGTTGAATATATCTCACCTTAGCGACTCCATTATCTAAATTTCATTATAAACACCCTATCGACTTCATTGTCTAAATACTAATTGTAAACATTCAGGTGACTACATTTTCAAGACATGTAAGAGACAATGGAAGTGTTGGACGACTCAATAAAAAACTCCTTATATAGCCTAATAAAACTGGAGTTAGAAAGTATAAACCTTTGACGACAGTATTCTTCTTTCTTTGTTGAAGAACAAGAAGTCAGGATGCATGAATAAGAGGAGGATAATATTAATGCAACACTAAATGATGATGGGATGGATGATTGCTACAAGTAGTTCTTTGATTTCATGATGGCTCAACTGCACAAGAGGAATTTTCTTTGGTCATCTAGAATGAGATCAAGGGGACACAACCAAAACAAAGGCACTTCCTCTGAAGAGCCTCCCAGGCTAGATGACAAGGGAAAGGGGTTTTTTGATCCAAATTTATTTAAACCTAATGTCCTCAAAGAAGAGAAGTCACCCTCCCCTTCCTGGCCCATCTGTGAAAAAGGAAAAGAGCCAAGTAATGTTTGTGGCTACCCTAACCAAGATGATATTGGTCACCGGACTTTTCAAGAAAATGAGGCAACTGAAATTTTCTCTTGTCAATTCTACAACCCTATAGCTGACTACATGATGACATTCTTAGGTCAGCAGCGGAGGTTGTTTCTAGAGCATGTACTAGGTTTTTTGTTTGAAGATTTTTCATGGTGCATGCTTGTTTTAATTTTAAAACTTCAGCAACAATGAGGCATTAGGTCCAGCACCCAATTGTTGGCGTGGCTCCATTGGAGGGTTGAACTCACTTAGGTGAATTGAGCCCTGTACATAAGTAGGAGTGTATAAAAATAAGCTCACTAGCTAATCATTTACTTTCCAGTTGGTAGAATTTATTTTCTGCATTTTAATTTGACGAGGAAAGGACTCTATGCAAGTAAAGTTTCATGGAGATTTTATGGTTATATAAGATACATTATTATTTTGACTCCATGCCCAATGGTGGAAGATACTAGTCTGCAAGTTCTCAGCACCTTGCCAGCAAGAAAATGTCCCTAGTTGGATCCAATGTTGTCACTTGTTGGAAAAAGTGCTTTCAGGTTGCCCAAAGCACAAAAGAACAGAAATTTTGAGGTCATCTCTCAAGCCATAGAATCTCTCAAAGCTAAATTGGACCCTCTCCATTGAATAGTGCTTGGAATAATATTTCCAATGGTATGAGGATGTCCAAAAATTGACTTATGGATCAGAAGTTAGAACATATTGAAGATACCATTTGAAAGCTGGAAAATAAAGAAAAAATGACTAAGGGTAAGGCTCATCACAAACCACAATGAGGTTTTTCTGAAACAACGACAAGGGAAGATAGTGAAATTTGTGATCGGTCATTCACCGATATCATAAATCACAAACCGTAGGTCCACAACCCAAGGTCTATCGACGATCGAAGGTCCTGGCAACGAAAAATGTTTAAGCAATCAGAGGTTCGAGGTGAATCAAAATATCAACGATCAAAAGTATCAGAGGGTACAACCCAGTATGGCGTCATGAAACTGGCGAAGGATGATAACATAAAAAATCCCTGAGATTCGGGCCTCTAGTGTTAAAGCACCAGGGAGGTTCGATTATGGTTAACAAAGGAAATCAGTTGCAAAACCAGAGAAGGGTGTGCCTTTTCTCTCTCCTCCAACAGGCCACGTGGTTGAATACTATTGGTCTTGATAAAACCATGTGGTGGTTGATGTCATCGTAATGTGGGAGTACTGAGGACATGTGGCATGCATATTTGGCATTTTTAGGGGTGATAAGGGGCCAAAACATTGTGACACATGTCACCACTCACAAGGTGACATGGAAAAGTATGACATCATCTTGCAAATTGATGATCGGAGGTCCTGGATCATCACATATTGCAATTTCAAGAGTTAGGAGGGTGTAACGAGAGGCATGGATTATAAAAGTCCCGATTTCCAATCTCCTATACAAGAAGTTAACCCGCAGTCACATAAAGAGTCAAAGAAACCAAGGGCTAAGCACAGAGGTTGGTCAGCGATCGACAATAAATGAAACATGATATCGTAGCACTCCATGTTATGTCCCTGATTGCAGGATGCCAATAAGAAGCCTCCGATGGAAAGGCTGAGTCTCGGTCATAACCTCTGATCCTATGAGGAAGAAATACTGAAAGGGGCTAAACCATAAGGGGGCCTAACGAGCATCGAGACTCGCTGTTTGTAATGTCCTCTAGAGGAAAAGTCTCGATGCAGTAATGCTTTGATAGTGTAGTACAATTCTTTAAAGTTTGATGGGTGGGAAACTGATACTTTGAATAGAGGTATGGAGCAGTTTCAAATCGATATGGACCGATCCTATGGAAGAATTTGCAACAAGAAACCCAAGATAACAATCCCCTTAGAAATGAATTCGATTTGCTTTGCTGCACGTCTTCAGAGAGTAAATGAATTTATGGGGCTCAAGAAGACTTAAGGGGTCAACATGGGGCTCTATTCAGATACACAACGAAGGACTTCCAGGACAACCTCCACCTCTACTTTGTAACAGGAAATCACAATTGATCGCTATCAGCTACAGAGAGTGGGGAAGTTGGGAAAGTAAGATTAAAGTGATGGTAATTGGTCGGGCAGCAAGAAAGGCACATCATGGTAGAGACATGGCTTGATCAGAGGCCTTCACATGAACAACAGAGGGACACTTCCTCCATCATCTTTTCTTTTTCCTTTTCTTTTCATTTTCGGTAATTTCTGTTTGTTTTCAAGAAAGGAATCAAATCCTTGGAAATCATTTTGGGCAGCAGAGCCATCGCAGGCCTAGGCAGCTGGTCAATCGGACAACTGGTCCTTTGCAAGATATTTTGTAAATGTTAATTCAAAGCTCCCCCCTCTTCTTATAAAAGGGGGGAAGAAGCAATTAAAAGGCGTTCCATAATTCTGCACCCGTAGTGGTCAAATTCTGTGATTCCTTTTTTTGTTCTAAGTTTCCCGTGCATGAGGGACTTGAGCGATATACTGATGAATGTAATGGATTGGAAATTTGACCCATTTTGAAGATTAATGGAACTATTTGGTGATTCCAATCATGGTAATGTGTAGTATGTTCGCCCATTTGTTTATCACTTCATGTATGTTTTTCTCCCTTTGAAATAGTGAAATGAAGATGCAGGTTCCACCCTTTCTCATGATTGTATATTTCTTACAAAGTAGTAATAGTACCTATGTTAGCTACAGATTTACTTACCTACCTGTAATGTGCACAGATTTACTAATTTTGTTTGATGAGAAATGTGTCGATGAGGATTATGGTCGGAAACCTTAATTTGCGCTCCACTATTTCCGCTTTTTCATCTCCTACCTCTTCCATATTTCTATCAGAAAATCGTTGCTTAGGATTGTGTGTTGTTTATAGCCCTACTTATCAAATTCCATCATTTTGCTGGAACATTTCTACTTAGGATTTTGTCCTGCTTACAACCCTATGCATCAAATTCCCTCCTTCCTTTCCTCCTCTTCACTTTACTACAAGTTCAATACTAAGCTACCTATTTTTTTGTGTCGGCCACTAGAACCAGATATTTCTCTTTGAGGTTGGCCCGATTTACCCCCTCAACATTTGGATCCATGTATTGGCTTGAGTCTACCTTCATGAAGGCCGATTGAACCCAACCTTCCTTTTATTCTCTTTTTAAAACTTTGTAACAATTGGAGTGTAAATAATCCCTCAGATAATCTCAAATGCACTCCTCTCTACAATCAACTTAGAGGCTCTCTGTAGGAAGATTTCTATGTCTCCCGAAGCATTCGTGCTGCAGATTCCATTTAAAGTGACAATAGGGTGCCATACAATCAACCTAGAGGCTCTCTGTAGGAAGATTTCTATGTCTCTCGAAGCATTCGTGCTGTAGGTTCCATTTAAAGCGACAATAGGGTGCCATACAAGTTCCATGTGGGCAACAAATTTTAGCTACAATTGCAAAATGAAAGCCTCATTAGGACCCACCACAAGTGCCCCCCACTTCGATATGGGCCTTACACCATCACTAAGGCTATAGGTGACACTACTTTTGAGCTCAACATTCCAATGTTCCTTGGCTTGAACCTAGTATTCAATGTGGAAAAATTGTGGACATACTTACCCCCATTGTTGGAAACATATGATGGTTTTGAGCAGATGACACCAACATAGCTCAACCCAAGATATATTGGACATGCCACAACTGATAGGATCATGTACACATAGATCAAAAACATTCATCAACAGATGATCAAGTTATATCGAGTTGTCAAATTCAATAAACTCCTTCACAAGGGACCATGTTCAATAGAAATTTCTTCACCTCATGGAGGTTATGAATGTAATGGGGGCCATTTCTTCCTAAGGGTGGAGGACTAATCTAGGTGTATATTGGTGGCCACACACCTATTCCACTTGGACCTCCAGTTGGTTTCATTATTTTTCCTGATTACAACACAATTTTGTTATGTTTAGCAATCTTTGGGCCTTGAACTTCCAATGTTTTTTTGACCCCCTAAATCTTGTAGTGCTCAAAGAGACCTTTCTAATGAGGTATCATAAATGAAAAATGGAGATCATATGACCAAGTTATGACCTTGAGAAGTTGGTTTCCCACCTAACCCCAACGGGGCCTACAAACTCTTGTCATTCCATCTCCTAGGGTTAGGGTTTTGGTTGTTTAGTCCTTCCCTTTGTTGTTCAATAATAAAAAGGGCTTTGAGCCTCATTATAACATAGTTCAGAATAATTTAGTTGCGATATCTCTTCTCATAGATAATCTACCATCATCTGAGCTAGTTTATTTCCATTTTTTATGTAAGCATCTTTCAGTTCTTTGAAATGAAGATTTATTTCTACTACATTTTTGTGTTTATGTTTATATCTATATTTTGTTTCATTCCTGCATAAGTTCAATCATGTGACTACGTGCGAGCATATAATTAGGAATCCCATAGGGATAAATCTTTAAACTTAAATTTGTTTTATGATTTATTCTTAGTACTCTTTAGTACGAATTAAGGTGTTCTCCCTGCACATTGGTACATTCGAGTGAGAGGAAAAATTAAGATATTTCTCCCTCAAGTCTAAGATTTTACTTCGGACATTTCCCAAATTCCATCTATCACATGTCTTATGTACTAGGGTGAGGGATTGTTAGCCATTTTTCCACATCTCTGCAGTTGATTTCAAATGGGGATCCAACACCTTAGGTTCCTCAGAGCGTGGTTAGGCTAACAACCCTCCCAAACCCTTGCTGACGAAGGTAATTCACTACCCTTCTAGTTTAATAGGCACAACTCTACCACAAGATGATTCATAGGTTACCATGGGTCTATCAGGCTTGCTATCAGGGATGTCAGTTCATGTAAAGAAATGTTTTTTATATGATAGCTATTGTTGATCTTTGTGCCTTCACACGAGTAGAGACTCATTTTATTTTATTTTTCCTCCATTTATTGTTCTTATTAAAGAAAATATTTCCTATGGATTGGCAGCTCAAGAACTCATATGATGAGACTTAACTCATTGCACCAACGACCCCAACACCTCATTGTTCATTTGTTTAATGGTGATTCTTTTAGCTTTCCTTTCCATGGTTAACTGGGTTTTCTTGGCTACCATGGTTTTTGTTTTCCTTGGCAATTTCAAAGGACTTCATCTATAGGTAACTCTTCTTTCTCTTGCTTAAATAGAATTTTTATTTCCCCTACCTTTGTATTTTCTAGGATGATATATAGTTTTCTTATGGTTGAACTTTATTTTGGCCACAGGTGGGTTTCCGACCAGCTCAACATAGAAATTTTGACCAGAGTTGTTTTGTTGCTTCTATCATAACTAGGTGCTCTTTTCGTTTCCCATGCTACTAACCAATCTCATGCCATGGTTGGAAATGCAAGTTTTCCTTTATTTTCTTGCATGGCTTCTTGCCGAGGGTTTCAATTTTCTTGGTTATCTTTAACCTTTGTTCTCACGTAGGGCTAATGGTTTAATTTTGAAGAATAGCATTGACAGAGGTTGAACGAAAATTTTGTATTTGTCAATTCTTTTGTAAATACAATTTTTAGTCTTGAGATATTATTCAGAGATTCCTGTCTTTCTGTATATTTATAGAATTGAATATTTAGAGAATGAAGGGTTTCCAAACCCTCTCCTCAAGTGGGATGTAAGATTGTTTTATTTTTGTTTTTTTCAAAATAATGTATCTCAAGTTTGATTTCAAATTCTCTTCTTTCATAGATTCTATGCCATGGCTCCTTATAACTTTAGTAGAATTGTTAATAAATGAACCTAAATCTTGTTATATTTCTCTATTGTTTGCTAGTTTTTCTCCCATATGCTCCAACTTGGATATAAGTATTTTCTTCTCAAAATCTTGGTATGAACCATATCTTCCCTTTTGAGGTTTTGTCTTAATAATTTGTTACAAAATATTTGTTAATCTTCCCTTTTGAGGTTTTGTCTTAATAATTTGTTACACAATATTTGTTATCTATATGTTCATAGAATAGTTTCAACATGAGTTCTTGGCGGGGGTAATCTGTTTTCAGTTACTATTCACATGGTATGTATATCGAGATTTATTGTTGGAACATTGTTCTCTATAACCACCTCTTTGTAGCACAGTTGGATGTTTTGATTACAACATCTTGAAGGGTTTCTATTGGTATTCTCCGTGTATATGTACATTTTTATTTTGGACAATCCCGAGTCTCGTGGAATCTGATTTCTCCAAAATCTGCTCCAGCCCACGGGATTTATCTCCTTTTCCTTGCAGATAGAAAAATGTTCTGGTCAACGGGCTTCCACCCGTCAGTCGAAACTAACCAAAATCCAAGTTATTACATCTAGATTTGGAATGTTCCTAGGATCCAAATTTTTTTTCACACGTTGACCAACCTCAACTCGATTTTTCATTATTTTTTTTTTGTTTTTTACACACACAACATTTGGCCTCATTCATATTTAAATAAAAGAAGTAGCACTCAACTTTTATTTTCCTTTATCTCTACAAAAGCTATTTCTGGTAATGTAATGTTCATAGCCACAAACACACAAAATCTAAAACAGAGTCAAACTTTCAATTTCTACAAAGATTATAATTTTTACAAGAAAACATAAGTTCAAGGAAATTTATCCACACTTATCTAAGTGGATTTAGATAGTCGAGGAACTCATATGGAAGATTTCCCTCCTCCCTTCCAATGAGAATGGAAATTCCCTTCAATTCTCTCCCCGAGTTTCTTAACTTCTAGAATAGTTAATTTGACTGTGACCTAGCAAGGTCAATTCACAGGCATCCAAGAATTACTCCTCAAGCATTGCCCTACCACACCTTCCTAACATATTGGTCAAGGTTTTTTTCTCTCTTAAGGTTTCTTCAGCGTATTATATTTTTTTTCCAACCCCCTTGTTTTCCCACTCGGATCTTTTTATCTCTAGGGAATGAGAGAATCATAACTATCACAACTATCTAGAAGTTAAAAGAATTTGTTTAGGCTCTCTCCGAGAGTTCCAAGACTCATCACAATCCTTTATTAACAAAATAAATAAGAATAAACATCTTTAAATATTTAGGTTCCACTAGTATTTTCCTCTAAGCCTTTAGTTACTAAATTTGCATACAATAAAAGTAAATGAAAAGTATTTATAGCAATTGGGGGTGTTACATCCCCCCCCTTGTGTGAAACACCATACTCAGTTTTTATTCTTGCCCTTGAAACATGTCAGCGTATGCTTGTCACATAAAGTTTTCATCCTCCCAAGTGGCCTCTTCCGGGCCAAATTTCCCCCACTACATTTTAACTTGGGTGATACCTTGCCTCCACAACATTATTTCTCTTAGGTCAAGAATACACAGAGATTTTACGAGAAACTATTCATCTAGTTCGACCTATTTTACAATGAAAACACTGTCATTATTTCTATTTAATCATTGAATTAAAACATATATTCATAAAATTCAACATACATTTGACTTGTACATCTTGCCAATTTATGATATGTCTGGGATCATAATGAATGTCCCTACTCCCCTCTCTAGATAAATAGGGGGAAGCAACACTTAACAAAGGTTCCAAAATTCTAAAGAAAATAATACATGTTATTTTAAAATTGTATAGCTTTATAATACATATTTTTTAGAATATCAAGCATATGGTGGTGATTCCCGCTTCAAGTATTATAGCATGTTATCCCTTTGTTAAAACCCGTTATGTTCATGCTCTTATCTGAATTCATGTAATGATAGCTTCTATAAATAATTCAAACTGCCTCATAGCTTCATTTGTATTGATATGTTAATGCAAGTGCCTGTAACCTACTCACAAATTCATTTGTATGGACATCGTTAATGCATGTGCCTGTAAGGATCATTGAAATTATATCTTTAAAAGCTGCTCTCCATGAATCATAGCATTCAGTCCCTCATTTATCCATATTTCTACCTATAACTGAAACAAGTGTAGAAATCCTTAATGCTTCAAGCTATGTGTGTTAAAGGTATAATTATTGAAGCTTTAAGCTCTATGTGATGAGTTGCTTTTTCTTCTTGTCGTCTCCCATTGCTCTATTAAAGCTTATTAACAGTAAGTCCTCGAACTACTCAACCTCCACTATTTTATGCATATATCTATGAGATTTGTACATGTGAAGAAGTATCATAAATCCATGTCTTATTCCTTTAGATGAATGAACCAACCCATTCTATATTATATATACATATAGAATATATGTGAGGTCTCCATCGTACTGAGTATCATTTCAGACACTCAAAATCTAGATGTGCTCAGGGATTGGTCTTGTAAGTAATCCAAGGTTGTCTCTGGGAGCTACAACATCTTCTGGTGACGTTGTCGAGGAACGTATTGAAGGATTTTTCCCCTGGGATATGACAAATTGAGCACTCTTTGTGTAGGTGAGAGAAGAAGCTCTGATTGCATCCACATCACCTTGGAAACTCCACACACACACCCCATCATCATTCATAATCCTAGCTTTTAAGAATCCTCACACTTGCTCAGATACCTCTTAGCAGAAATCCCCATTTGTATCTAACATAGAGAAAATAATTTACAAGAAAGTCTGGAAGTTGAAAACTCCTACTTCCTGGACTACCGTCTCATCAGTCTTTGAGGCCTCCTCATCCAGATCTCAACCCATTATTACTCACTACTCAAGGATTACTCCTAAGACCCTTACATACCCTGCTTTTAGTCTAGCCACTCCTATCATTGTATTTTTGGCCCAAGCTCCTCAGGCCAACATCAATCCCTCTCCATTAATCTAGATGGCTCCTCCAGGTCTTTTTCTAAATAAATATGCCCCTCTTAATTTACCTCAGCCCCTAACTGATATGCCCAAAGACTACCTAAAGCTTTTAACTAGGTTCGATGGGGAGTATGACAACACTACACAGAGGCACATTAAGACCTTTTGTGTCTTTGCTAAGAACCTAAATGTGGAACAACTGGATGTGATCATGAAACTTTTTGTACAATCCCTCGATGGAGGCTAGAAAGTGGTTCAAACCCCTACCCAATGCCTCCATGACTATCTTTGAGGAACTTGAAAACTCTTTCACACAAAAATGGGGTGAAAAGAGAAATCATGAGTACCTCCTCACAAATTTTAACGCCATAAAAAATAAGCCAAAAGAGGATATCTAGAAATTTATAAAAAGGTTCAAAAAGCAGTACAATAACCTTTCAACTGAGATAAATCCTCCTCCAAATGTTGCTTCAATAGATTTTTTGGGAGCATTTGAATCTGATTTTCGCTTTACTCCGAGGGAAAGGAAGTTTCTCACTCTAGATCAACTCCAAATCGATGCACTTGAAGTGGAAGAAAATTTCACCTCAGCAGGAAAGTCAAGAGGAAAGAAATAACCTACTAAGAATAAAAGAGGGAAATAAGAGGCATCCTTCTTTGGTTGAGATAGAGAATCACCAAACTTGAAGTTGGATGAAATAGAAAAACTCATTAGGAGTTTATCACAAAAAGGTTGGAAAGCTTGAAATTGAGAACAAGAGCCTCTCCAAACAAAATTCTCAAGTCAACAACCGGGGATACAACTCACAGTATAGAAGGCCTCCATTGAAAATACTTCCAAGGGAGAGAAAGGAACATATCAACTAGATCCCTCATCCTCTATATTTAGAAGATGATCTCAATGAACAATTGTCAGATATACACGAGATGCAGGGAAACTTGTATTATTATTTCTCTGGAGAAGAACATGAGAATATGGCTCACCAAGAGGCCAATCATGATAGAGAAGTAGCCGCGGATGAGGAAGATATAGATTATTATTGCAAAAAGTTTGCATATTTCATGCAAACATAGCCACAATGTAAGTATGATCTAAGATCTTCAAAGAAGAGGTCAAGAGAACCAGAAAAATAAGAGGGAACTGCTCCTCAAGTTATTCCTGCACTACTAGATAAAGGGAAAGGCAAGCTAAATCCTGACCCTTCCAAGATGAAAGTCCCCTCCAATAAGGAAAACAATAGTTCTAAGGGATCCATAGAAAAGGAGACACCTATTCTGATGAAAAATGCTAGTGGTAAGGAAGAAGGAACAGATCCAAGAGGCATAGAAAAAATCCAACCTGAATTCAATCTCTAGAAGGAGCTTGAAATGGTAAAAATTCATATTCCTCTAACTGAGCTCCTAAAGTAGCTTACTTATAAAGATCAAGTCTCTCAATTCATGCATCCATATACCTCAATACCAACCCATGATAGTTTAAACCTCCAAGAGGAGAGGCCATGGTTTTTTTTGGGCCACATGTGTAAGAGTTGGATCCTTCTACTACACCCTTCTACGTGACCCTAGTAATCCACGACCTCTTACTACATAATTGCATGTTGGATTCTAGAACCTCACACAACCTCATGCCATTAATAATGATGGAACAACTGGGCTTAGATATCACCATACCATACAAGGACCTATACTCCTTTGACTCTAATAGAGTCAGGTGCTGAGGGATGATAAAGGATCTGGTGGTAAACCTGGTTCAAATCCCTATGAAGAATGTTGTAATGGACATAGTGGTGGTTGATATTCCTCCTCGGTTCAGCATGCTCTTATCTAGATCTTGGGGTTCCAAGGTGGGGGGCTGTATGAAGTTAGACCTGACTTACGCCACTATTCCCACTTTTGGAGGTGAGCAAAGGAGGTTGTACAGAGAATCCAGGTTTGTAAAAATTGTGACCACAGCTAAAGGCTCAGAAAATTCCCTAATGCATGGGAAAGAAAGTGACCTCTCCTGCCTATTACTAGAAGAAGATGAGACCCTCTTACAGGAAACATCATTACACCTAACAAGGAAGTTAGAGCACGAACGTGCAAATAAAAAGGAAGTATGGAAATTATATTCCGACGGAGAAAACTCAAAAAAGGGAAATGGAGCTTGAATATTGTTGGTATCTCTGGAGGGCAACCTGAAAAATTCATAGGGGATCAAGAAAAATTCCTGGTGGTTTATTTATATTATATCACAGTATTTTCTAAGACTGATGAATAGAACATCCTCCACTTAAATCTCAACTTTGAGAAATGCCTAAGGTATGGTCTTTATTTGAATCAGAAGAAATCTGAGTTCTACTTGAGTGAGGGGACACTACTAGGACATATAGTAGTGCAAGAAGGTGTGAATATCGATCCTAAATCAGTTGATGCCATCAGCCATATTCCTCTGTCCCATAATAAAGAATAGGTACAAGCCTTTTTGGGTAGAATAAATTTCTTAAGAAGATTCATACCCAACTATGTAGAGATAGTCAAGTGTATTACAGACATGCTTAAGAAGGAAAATGAAGTCAAGTGGAGCCCTACCCCCTGAGATTCTTTCATTAGAATTAAAGAAGATTTAGCTAAATCCTTGGTAATAGTCAGCCCCGACTATTCAGTTCCTTTTTACATATTTTCTTTCACCTCTCCTCATACTATTGCTACAATGATGCTATAGAAAAATAAAGATGGTTATGAACAACCCATCGCCTCCTTTAGCCAAATTATGAGGGATGTAAGAGCTAAAATATAACATATTGGAGAAACAAGCCATGCACTAGTGAAGGCTTTGAAGGCATTTCATATGTATGTGCTACATTTAGAAATCACAGTGTTTGTCCCAACAACAGCAGTCAAGGACATCCTACTGCAAGGAGACAACGAAGGAAAAAGGGGGAGGTGGATAGAAAAAATACAAGAATATGAGCTAGAAATAAAGCCTACTAAGCTCATAAAAGGCCAGGGGTTGGCCAAGGTTTTATTCGAATCAAATTTCCAAGCTTTAGGGATAAACCTAATCACATAGGAAGGCAGACTAGAGGATCATCAGAGTGGGATTAAATCATTTGAGCAGAAAATCTATGCAAAATATGAGGGATCACCCTGGTATAAGAACATCGTTCACTATCTCTTATTCCTGAGGTGCCCACTGGGGCTGGATAAATACAAATACCAAAGTTTGAGATTGCAAGCACAATAATATAGTATATCCAATGGTCTACTCTACTAGAAGGACTCGGTGGGAGTATTGCTGCTCTGCTTGGTAGAGGGTAAAACCCATAAGGTGATTGAATATTTTCGTGGAGGAGTTTATGGAGGACACTACAACTAGAAGACCACAATACATAAGATCCTAAAGGTAGGGTTTTATTGGCCTACACTGTTTGGGAATGTTCATTCACAGGTCAGGTTGTGTCAGAAGTGCCAAGTGTTTACTGAGAGGAAAAATCTTTCTCCTCTCCCCTTGATTCCAATACATGTGGAAGAACCTTTCGGACAATGGAGACTAGATTTCATAGGAGAAATAAACCCACCATATAGTGGCCAACATAAGTGGATATTGACATCCACAAATTATTTCACCAAGTGGGTACAAGACATCCCAGCCAGAAATGCTACATACATAGTGGTAATCAAATTTATGGAGGATAACATACTATCTTACTTCGATTGTCCCTTCAAAATTATCATTGATAATTCTCAGATCTTTAAATCTTCCAAGTTCACTAGCTTCTACAAGAAGTTCAATATTATCATCGAGCACTCCACAACCTATTATCCTCAAGTTAATGGCTTGGCTGAATCCTCAAACAAAACTATGGTGAGCATACTAAAGAAGACCATCACCGAAAATCAAAGGAATTGGGACTCCCAACTAAATTTTTCCCTATGGGCCAACCAAGTAACACCTAAATGATCCACGGGGAAATCACTTTTTGAGCTAGTGTATGGTAAGGTCACAGTCTTCCCGATCCAATTAGAAATGTTGGTGGCAAAGTTCCTGTTAGTGTCAGTCTTTCCAGCCTTCCTCCGGTGATCAAATATGCTCTTACAAAGTGATTTTGAAGTGTCAAGGTCAAATTTTGTCATTTCAGTGAGTCTTCAAGCAAAATTTGGTCGTCACTAGGCATTAGGTCTAGGGTTTGCTTTCACTCCTTCTAAAGTTGTCCAAATGGCGTTCTATGTCATCATTTAGCTGAGTCTATCATCATTTATTGGGGTTTTCATTATCATGTCAGTGTCTAATGAGTCATTTTACATCTTGTTCACGCTTCAGTTGTGCCTTGGCAAGTTCATTTCCCTCTCCTAGGGTTTTGAAGCCAATTTCTCTTGGATGGTCAAATCAATGGAAAAACTTGTTTCCTGATGTTCAAACACCTTCCCCTATCCTTAAAGTACCATATCAAACACTTCCCAACACTCAGATCCCCAAAATTCCTCACTTTCACACAAACCCTAGTTTCTAGCTACAACCTGGCAATTTTCTAGGTTGGCCTGTGTTTTGCCCTTTTGGACCCCTTCCCCTCACTCAATCTCTGAGATTCCACTTTCCCCTGCTCCCTAACATCCCTCCCTACTCCCAAAAATTTCCCCAAGAATTTAGAAGCCCCCTATACCCTTCATTTCGCTTCATTTCAACCAAAACCCTTGTTTCACACATCGGGGCAAGTTTCACTCAAATGATGTTTCTGAGCAATCAAAGATGATTTTTTCAAAACTGAGAGAGGTTTTTGTCCATAACATGCCAAAGAAGAAAAACCTCCTTCATTTTTCACACAGGTCTCATAGTTTTAAAGAAATGTCAAAAATACCGGCGAGAACGAAGGTGCTCCAAGGACGGTTGGCCAAAACA
>APFE031399779.1:76081-88096 GCA_000404065.3 Pinus taeda
ACCCTGTACATTGGGAAGGTGATATGCATCGCACCCTCTGCATGGAGCTTTCAGTATGGTCCAGTTTTGACCATTTATGAGCAATTTTCAGTGCAGAACTTCTGTGAGATGATATAATTAGTTGACCTTGTTCCTTTAGGCAGTGAAGCAACCCTTTTAGGGACTTAAGAGCCCTAAATTTACGAACATTTGTGATTGGGGTTGAAGTGCCCAAAAATGTCTATAACAGTTGCCCCCTAAAGCATGAGGTCATTAATCATTTTTTATGTCGGGTGAAATGCTTTATTATGAGGATCAGAAGTTTTTCCGAGCTTGGAGGTGACCTGTAATAAGATACAATACAATACATTATTTGACAACATTTCTTCATGATCTAGCTGAGGTGAGAATTCCCATGCTCAACTTTATAAACTCATTTTCATGTACATAGGACAAACGATTGTCTGTGTGATAGACTGATGATATGGACACATCATCCTTTGATTTGGATGATCATCTATTCAGCAATGATGTACACTGGATGTTTTTATATTCCTGAATATATTGCGCCCGGATGGATGAAACTAGATCCGGGGTCTTCAAACTCGGCCAATCTTCACTCGGAGTACAAGTCCATCCATGTGAAAAATGTTCTAGAGTCGAACATGGAAAGACATCGCCTGATTACCAGCCAATGATGCAAGCTGTTAACAGGCACGAGAGGAATCACCAATAATGACAATGACCCTCAAGGTACTACAGTACAATCTACATGATGTGAAAGAGGGACTTGGCGTCGAACACCACATAAAATCTCTCAGTCGAAGGCCATTGATGTAAACCTGTTGCCGAAAGTGAGAAACTTGCCATTGAGGCATGCAAGCTTCAAAGTACTGAAAGGGTTGTTCCTAAGTCAACTTCTTGGATAATGAGCTGATGTCAACAAGAAGCGACCCGTCATAGGAGGGCCTTAATGAATCCCACATCAACGACACAGAACGAAGCAAATGATTTTGGAGGTGAAAACAAACTGACGATACGGGTGTTCGGGGTGGCGGTCATGAAGGAATGAAGAATGAATGTATTGTAGTGGGTGAGACTCAGGTGAATTGTCTGAATGACTTCTCTTGAACATATCGGTGACACTGACGATGGATTGGTAGCATTAACCCCAGAGATGGATGGTGTGACAAACCAATGGTGAGGACCAGTGAATGGAACAACCCAACTCGGCATGGATGCGGAAGGAAAGTGTCATGTTCAAGAGCGACTTGCTACCAATAAAGTTTCTTCTTGTTTTCTTCCCAATTTTCCCCAGTCATTGCTGACTGGTACCTCTTTATTTTTGTCAAGCTTGAGGAGGATAACATATGCTTTTTCTATAATCCGCCCTTCGGGCGAACCTGCCACTATATTTTAGTGAGCCTAGCGACAGTGAAACTCGTTCTCCTCCTGTTGGATGAGTTTGTCGCTATTTAGTTTAACGACAAAGATAACTCGGTCTCTTTCAATTTTAGAGAGTCTGAAAGAAATGGAAAGAAGACTTCGAAGATTCTTTTTCGTTGTATAATCCCTTAAGTCCGAAAAAGCGTAAAATAATACAAAAGGGATGAATTTTCGATAGTTTTAACGATCCGAACAAGACAAGCGCTCGATCTTTTTGTGTAATAATACCTCAGGTCCAAAAAGATTAAAATCTAGAGGAGGGATAGCACTTCCGATGCCTTTTAACGAGCTGGAGAGGCCAATCGCTTGGAAATATTTTCATATTTTACGAGTCAGGTGAAAAGAGCTTAAAGAAGACTTATTTTCGAGGAACGAGTGATGGTTTCGGGTAGCAGTTGATTCCAGGTAAGGTTTGGAATTTTCCAATCACGGTAGTGTTACAAGGATGGTTAGTAGAATCACTCTTTGCAGATGTTCCTGGAAGGGGTAAACAATCATATGGGGGTGAATGATCGGCTAAAAACAGAGTGGAGGTGATGGCGAGAACACGACTAAGGCTCAAAAGCTGGCGATAAGGCATTCACAATGGTTATTTACCCGTTCATTTTTTGACAAGCTTAAACGCGGGGAGAAACACTTGCTCATGACTTATGTTTATTTTTTAACGAGCATGAACTATGTGCTAAAACTGCTCGTGGAGAGTTTATTTTTTAACGAGCTTGAACTCTGCGACAACATTGCTCGCCATGATGGTCATTGATTTTTGATTTACCATTAACATTTTGTTCTAAAGATAGTACTACCTGTTCATCTGCTTCATCAAACCGATTAGAAATGAAAACATATGTATGATAAATGAGTCAAAACACTAATATTTTACTTGAATTACGTGCATAGTAAATTAAAAGTGACTTTTTACCTCTCATTTTACCATTTCATTTTAATTTGGTTTGTTGGAGCTCTGGAGGTGCTTGTCCCCCCTGATTTTTACCAGCGGACTTCGGAGATTCTGTGGACGATTCTCGACACCGTTTGGACCAGGTAGGAGCTAAACTTGTGTTCTTTCATTTCATGCCTTGCATTTTGGATTTTGAGCTCATTTCCCTGTTCTGCTGAGCCCCTGGGGTTTGAAGAACTCGCCCTAGGATCATCGCACCCTTCCTTAGTCAAAAGGTATGATGCATAATGATGTCTCCACTAACTAGTCAGTATGCATCTCTCCTAGAACACTTGCTGGGGTGCGATGGGCGCAGGGAGGAAATATTTTGCATGTTTTTCTCATGAAATTTTTGCCTGTTTTCACCAAATGAAGATCCTGACTCTTCTCTTGTTTGTTTTTCAGAGATTCATCGGAGGAAAATGGTTGTCACATGGTGAGAACGCGAGCATGAAGAAGAGGACATTGTTGCTTTACATGATCCGGGCACAGTAACTGCATTACGGAACTGTGGCTTGCTGAAGTTTTTCTGTATCTCGAGCATGAGGCAACAAATTAGTTTGTTGCAGTATTTCATCAATGCTTGGGATCCTATCAACCAGGTATTCTAGTTTAGGGGCAAATTGATCCCCTTGACAGTGGTGGACATCTATTTTCTGATCGGCTTGTCGAGGCACAATGCCCCTCTCTCTTTATCAGGTTCTGCCCGTGGGGGTGAGTCTGTAAGGGAGTACATTCACCGACATTGCAGAGAGGGATCTCAGCTGAGTGCGGACGACAAGATCAACATTCGAGACGTCACTGACTGGCCCTTGCGGACCATTCTGTTTACTTTTGCTAGACTGGCTGGTAGTTCTGCTCTCCATATAGCCAACAGATCTTATATACAGTATGCTCTGGAATGCCTTGAACCAAAGGTGTTCAATTGGTGTGATGCAGTACTTTCTATGATGAAGGAACAGTTGACCAAGGTGAAGAGCGGCAGATCCAAGAACTTTGGTTATGGTTCTATTTTGACTGCTTTCGCCTTGGAGCGAATCCCACTGATGCAGCCACAATATATATCACTTGGCCTACCTCCACCGACAGAACCACAGATGCAGAGATGGGTTGATCTCATGTCTCGGCATGCTGGCCAGCCCCAGATTTCGTTCTCTAAGACCTTGTTTGAGTGGTTTGACCGTCAGGAGATGGTCTATGCTAGGTTCCGATATGCTGGTATGGACTTCCGAGGTGATCCAGATTTGGTGTTGCCGGCTGGAGAGCAGTGGGGTGTCATGCGTAATTTTCTTCTGACCATATCTCTGTTCATTGTTGTGTATAATGTTCTTATATTATTTTGATCAATACTAATCAAAACTTATGTGTACATGCAGATGTTGGCCCAGTTCAACCAGCAGTGCGCCATAGAGATCCAGCAGCCGCTCCAGCAGGAGAAGCGGTTGGGAGGGCTATCCTTCGGGACCTTGGTGTGGCCAAGACTCTTTCGGAACTACAGGACCAGGTTGAGGGTCTTACCCTTGGCATCCCGGATGTGAGGATTGATGAGCTGCCTTTGCGGTTGCAGCGACATACCACTGGAGTGCCGAGTCGATGGACTATGCTCTTACGCATGATTGCAGAGGCGGTGACTTGCTATCACCAGTGCCATTAGGCTAGGGTGCCCCCTAGCATTTTTGAGTTTTGGGTCATTTGACCAATTTTTTCTTGGTTATAGAACATTATGTACATACTATAAATAGTTATGGAATATATTTTTGATTTTCGGAGCTTTATTTTGGTTCAGTTACATGATCCTGCTACACATATTGATGTGATGTTTCTTTTTATAAATGTCGCAAATGTCTATCTAACACATAATTTGCCAATGATTCTGTTAATGTGTTTAAACTTCTGGAAATATGTTGATATTGAATGAAATCAAACTATCTTTCCAAAATTTTCACCCTTAGGAACATGCGATAGATAGTTGGATTTCATACAGCATAGATGTCAGTGAGTTGTAGAATGACAAGCTGTGAGTCTAGCCTGACGACAAGTCGGCATATACCATGTGCTATGGCATCAGAAAGGAGTTCTATTAATGCGTTGTACTCAGCGATATTGTTCGTAGACCGGCCAATACATACTCCTCTGAAACTTACTAACTCACCGCTGGGATTGAAAATGGCCCATGCCGCAGAAGACAGATTCCGCGAGCTACGACTTGCTCCGTCGGCATATCCAACGAATAATTCCAGTAGGTTCGACATCTGCAACGAATGCAAAAAGTGGATTACTTGACCAAATTAAATGCTCTTGGCGAAAACAAAAATGTAACAAAAGCACGAGGATTACTATGCGAGATCAAGCATAGTAGCGTTTGAGGTACAACCCGTTGCGAGGTTGCGCCAGTGGAATCCCATCATAGTCCATCAACTCGTAGGCTCCTTTTGCTAATACTCATTTAAAAATATAGGGACCCATCCATAATTATTTGAATTTTCCTGCTCCCAATTTATCGGATTCCTGGTCATACAGTAATACCAGGTCATCCTTTGAGAAGACGCGGGGTTTGACATTCTTGTCGAACTGTGCCTTGACTCGTTTCTTATGAGCCTCGTTAGCCGAAGCTGCATCACAACGGGTTTCATCCAAATGGATTAATTCCAAGAAATGAGCCTCTTCTTCTGAGGTTCTGGGGAGAAGGTCGACTGCGAGTTTTAGGGATGAGATTTCACATTGGACTGGTAAGATTGCTTCGAGACCGTACACCAATTGAAAAGGTGTGAATCTGGTTGCATTTCTTACCGATGTTTAGTATGCCCACAAGGCTGAGTATAGGATTAGGTGCCAATCCCGTTTGTGGGCTCCGATCATCCTTTGCAGCATGCGCTTTAGGACTTTGTTGATTGCTTCAACTTGTCCGTTAGCTTGCGGGTAGTATGGAGTAGAGCTGTCGTGGGACAGTCCTAATTTGGCAACCAACTCAACCATCATGTCATTGCGAAAATGCGATCCATGATCTGTGACTTGGCCTGTGGAACGCCGAATCTAGAGACTACGTGATTGAAAAAGAAAAGGGCAGCCATTTCGCCGCTGTTGTTTAATGTAGGCATCGCCTCGGCCCATTTGGTAAAAATAGCCACTGCGGACTATTATGTACCCTTGCCCCCGTCGAGTGGGGTTAATGTCATGAAATCTATGCCCCTTTTGGCGATGGCCCACAGTTACTACTGGTTGCAGCGGTGTGGGTGGTCTTCTGGTTTTGCTATCGAAAATTTGGCAAGCATGACAACTTCTAACTGCAGTTATGCAATCTTTGAACATTGTTGGCCAGAAGTATCCTGTTCGCAAAAATTTTTGCGCCGTAGCGTAACCAGATTGATGCCCTCCACATGTGCCTGAATGGCAGTCATTCAGGAATTTTTCGGCCTCCTCAAGGGTGAGGCACCTCCGTAGAACTGTATCGATACCACGACGGTAAAGAGTATCACCGACGATCACGTAGTATTTTTCTTGGTATCGAATACGTCGCTGTTTGGAGCGTCAGGTGTTAGACCTGTATGTTAGCATATGGAGATAAATGATTATATCTCCGTACCACAAATCGCTTGAAGATATCAGAAACAAATTTTCATCCACGGTTGCTTCTTCGGATGTTGCATCGTTGGACGACGATGGGGGATCGCATAGTAACTCCGTGAATACCAGGGCTTTCTTTGATTTGGATCTTTTAAATTCCAAATCAAACTCTTGGAGAATTGCTATCCATTTTGAATACTTTCCCCCCAACAACTGTCGTGACAATATATAAGTCATGGGGTTGCAATTTGACAAAATGGTAGTTTTCCTAAAGAGGACGTAGTGTCGAAATCTCTGTATTGCTTGAACAGCTGCGAGGGCTAGCTTTTCAACGTAGGAGTATTTCATTTCCGTATCATTTAAGTTTCGACTTAAATAATATATAGGATGTTCAATTCCATTTTCTTCTTGAACTAAAACCATTACTATGGTTGTATCTGCTGCAGCCAGATATAGGTTAAATTCTTTTTGATAATTAGGAGCATACATTAATGACGCTTGTATTAGAGATTTCTTTATAGTGTCAAAGGAAGCTTGTGCGACCTGGTCCCAAACGAAGGGTACATCCTTTTTCAACAGACAGGTATAACCTTTAGCTAGTTCAACGTAATTTGGAATGAACCTCCTAAGGAAATTTGCTTTCCCTTGGAGTTTCTGATTCTGAAGTAGGCTTGAAGGTGGAGGCAAATCGATGATTGCTTGAACCTTGCAAGGGTCGAGAAGAATCCCATCCTTTGAGACAACGAAGCCAAGTAAATGACCAGAACTGACACAAAACACACATTTGTGTGGATTGAGTCTTATCTTGTAGTGTCGGCAAGGCAGAAATATTGCTCTCAAATGGCGCGGATGATCGTTCCGCTTTCGCGAATGAGCTGGGAGATCGTCGAGATAAGGTTGAACGATGTTTTTGATGTTGTGGAAAGCATAGTTCATTGCTCTCTAAAAAGTTTCCCCTACGTTCTTCAAACCAAAGGGTAGCTTGCGATATGCGAATGTGCCCCACGGACAAATGAATGTAGTCTTTGACTGGTCCTGTGGACGGATATTTATTTGATTATACCCGGAAAATCCATCCATGAATGAAAAGATTTTGCATCTGGTGCATTCATCAATAATCTGGTCAATAAAGGGTGTAGGGTAGTTGTCTTTTGGACAAGCTTGATTTACATCCCTGTAATCAAAACACATTCTAATCGTTCCTTGTTTTTTCATCACAGGAACAATATTAGATACCCAATCGGTTAGAGGAACGGGGTAAATGAAACCAGCATGGAGGAGTTTTTCGACTTCCGCCTTGATGGCAACTGCTTTCTTGGGGTGCACCTGCCTTAGCCGTTGTCGCACCGGTCTGACTTCTGGATACATCTTAATCTCGTGTTCAACTATGCTCAAGTCGATACCTGGAATTTCATCGTATGACCAAGCAAAGACATCTCTAAACTCGTGAAAGAGAGTGCTATATATTTCCAGTTCGGAAGAAGAACAAGATTTGCCAACATGAATGCTCTCTACAACATCTGTTTTGGTCGAGATGTTTATGGCAATAGTCTTTTCAATATTGGATAGGTTTCTTTCGGAATCCACCGTGTTTACAGTATTTGTCAGAAAGTCAAATACTGAAGGAGGTTGTAGGTCGCCGGAATTATCTTCTTTACAAGTCGGAAGACGGGAACGATGGTGGTGATCTTCCCATGGTGCCCTATCGATCATCATCGATTGAATGATTCCTTCGTCTGTAAGGTGTGCTTACGACCAAGGATCTGAAGGGGTGCCATATTCCTCAGACCTATCTATCCAAACGCTTGATGAGCATTGATGCTGGTTTGCCTCCCATGCTGAGAACATTGATTGCTATAATATTTCCAGTGTGGTTAGGGGAAAAACCTGCGAATGATCCATCTTAACATCGTTTTCTGACATCTTTTGAATGGAAGATATCATATTGCAGGTCCCTACATTAGCCACTTCCACCAAATTGGTAGGAGGCGGTAGGGTAAAGGTTCCCATTAACGTAGGGTCTTTTAGTAGGCCTACTCTGATATTATGAAGCATGCTAGGGCTTCCGTGGATCATTGGAATGCTTCCCGTAACTTGCAAACTGTTGGGGAGAAAAGTTTGTTGGTCGATGATTATAATTCCTCCTTGGCAGGGAAATGTAATTTTCCTAAAGTAGGTCGACACAACAGCTGCCATGGCATATATCCAGGGTCTTCCCAGTAGGATGTTGTAATCAAGATTTCCGTCGATGACTTCAACATCGATTTCTACTGTTTTTCCCCCCAGTTCGACTTGCAAGTTATTTAGTATCCCATACGGAGTGTACGTTCGTCCATCAAATGCTTTCAATGTTGTTGACGATCGCGACAAAGATGGAGACCCCAGAGTTTTCTAGCAACTCATCGACATGATACATGTGGATGCCCCCTCATTAATAATTGTTCTATGAATAGTTTTGTTGAGGGCTTTCACTTGAATGAGGAAAGCTAGTTGAGCTGGTAACTGAGGGTCGTATCCTTTATGATTGAAAGATACAAGATTGGAACCCGTTGGGTCAATCCCACCTATTGCTGATAATAAAGCCTACTTTTGGGAGGGGCAATTTTGGAGCACTTCAAGGGTCGACATCGCGGATGGCGACTGAGCTAAATCCTCCACTATATTATAGTGTTGTGCTTCTCGGGCATGAGGATTAAACGTCAATTTGTGTACTACTCCCTTTGGCGGTTTTATTGTTAATTCAGGAATGATGGGTGGCACGACTTCTGTTGAAGTCGTTGTTGAACTAATAGGTTGTTCATTGTCCTTGTTGTTCAACATCTGTGGATTCCCGTAATATTTACTCCTTGTCGTTATAAGAGTGTCATTCAGTTGCTTCGAGACTAACAACATTAGCATTTGGGATGGGGAAGCATTTTCGTTAGCAACCATATTTGTTCGTAGGTTTGGAAACGGACTAGTTAATACAACCGAGGTTTTTGAACTTTTGAAATATTTTCTAAGTTCTTCTTTAAATGGACAGTCCTGTGTCTAGTGATCCTCGTCACATATATGACATGGAGTTTTGGGTTTCACATTCCTAGAAGGGTTTGTAGAAGGTTTCCTAGGAGATGAGTCTCCCTGGTTTTTCTTTTTCCCTTGTTTTTTCTTCTTGCCTCCTGGTTGCTTGGTTTCCTTGCCTTTGTCTGTTGACACAACATTTACTTTCGAGGCTAGAAGTTCTTCATTTGTATCTTGACTCAAAACCGTGCGGGTATTTTTGGATGTGGCCTTTGCGGTTTTAGTGCTTGTCGTGCCTATCACACCATCATCAGCATGAGAGTCTTTGTTTGATTTAGCAGGTGGAAGGACGGGTAATTCTGGTCTAGGAGCGTCAGGGATTTTATTGTAGAGCGTGCCAGACTGAGTGTAGATCAAGTCTAGATATTGTGCACGAGCAATGACTTGCTCTTCAGTGGTGACTCCGCCCTTTGCCACATCTTCTGTAATAGTGGGTAACAGTGACTTAATAAACCATTTAGCCAATAGCTGATTAGGAACATGTGTTTTCATGAATATGATCGGATATGTGAGTGGCTGTCGTTTGTTTGAAATTGCTGAGCAGCTCAGTTCTTGTTTCGTACCTGATAGGTAATTGAGAATGGGTTAAAAAGGTTGTGGCTAGGGTACTGAAGTTATCAAATGAAGCTCTAGGCAGTTCGATATAACACTTTGCTGCTGAACCAGTTAACGTGCGTTGAAAGAGGTGAAGCCGAATCGAATCATCATTGAGAGTGTTTGACAAACACCATAGATGAAAGGTCATCACATGATTCGATGGGTCTTCACCCGGATTTCCATTGAATTTAGGAATATCCGACGGGAGTTTATGCGGGATCACCGGCCACCAGGGGGTGTAGGAAATTGGATCGTTCGTTAGTCGACTTAGATCTGGTAACTCTAGAGTTGCTATGAAGGGCAACTATTGATTTAGGCTTGGTTGAGCATACCTAGGATAAGACAGAATTGTTTGAGCAGTCGGCCTTTGCATACCAGCATAATGCATTTGACGTTGGTAACTTTTGATGGGCATAACCATTATGATATGGTTGATACGGCTGCCCGTTACTCGCAAAGACTTGTTGCTCATATCCTTGGTAAGCTTGCTGGAATTGCGGTTGTTGGTATTGCACTAGCCATGGTTGTGAAGCCATGGACTGTTGTCCAGCACTGACTGTTTGACCAAGATTGGGGTTGGGGTTCCCCATTTGAACCTGTACCATTCCACTAGTGGGTGATTGTGGTTGTGTCGGAGGTACAAGAGATTGTTGTATCGCCACCTGTGAAACTTGAGGTTGGCATACAATTGGTGACACTTGTACTTGCGATACAGCCACAATAGCCGGCGTAGTGGGAATGTTTGTCATAGGTGAACTTTGTTGTATTGAGCATACAACTCTTGGTTGTTGAGACAGGACTAGTACCCAACTTCTAGTTGTGATTCTAGCAAAACCCAAATTTTGTTGCGAACTCATGCATGGTTGTCCTTCTAGGGAAGACAATGAAAGGGTATATGGCCCTCCATACGACGGTAATCCAGTGCTCAAAGGAATAATTTGCCTTTGGGGACCAGTTTGCCCAAATTGACCTTGTGATGGATCAATTTGTCGAGACTCAATGTAAGAGATTCCAGATATAATTCCGGACGAACAAACGGGAACAGTCCATACTGTCCAAATAGTCCTAGGATGGATCCCATCCAGTGATTGAAAACTGGTTGGGACAGATGGCACACCGACAAACATTGTCGGAATAGAAGAAGGGGCTTCTGTTGTTGCTGTGTTGAGTGACATAATCCTTGATGTTGACGGTTGTTCAGACATGTTAAGTCTATCCAAAAGATTCCTCAGCGATTCTTCAGGAACTTCCGAGGGTGGGTGAATATTTTCTGATGAAGAAGGATATAGGGTGATCCCAGCTCCAAGTTGAGTTGGAGTGCTAGATGGAGGATCTTCCACAATCTCTTCTATGGCAATCAATCCAGGAGGAAGAGGCAGACCGTCAGGTTCGTAAAATATTTTTGGTGCCGAAGAAGATGTAAGTTCTGCAGCAGCAGACGATTAGGGAGTAACACCCTATGAATTGGCTATAGACGAAACCGGTTCAGGAATAGAGATGTTAACTGTCACACTAGGATCATTTGTAATGTCCTGTTGCTGTTGCGTAATTTCTTCTGTAGAGGCAGGGATTCCAGAAATGTTCGAAGTAACCAGAGTCTCTGAGGATGTTGGAGTGCTTGCTCCAACCAACCTAGGTGACTTTGATCTGGTTAAACGAGTTCGCTTCGTCCGGAATGGTTTTGCTTCCAGAGTCAACGATGGTTGACTCATAAGTCTCCGGCAACGATGGGGTTTTGATTGAATTTCTTCCACGATTGCGGATTACTTGATCAACTCAAAATAAAAGGGGAAAATGTTTTTCGAATTAAATGAATTTTAGACGCTTTGACACAACTTGTTTTTTTCAATTTTAAAGAGTCGAGAAAAAACAAAGATGACTTTAGTCACCTTCAATTTTTATTGAGCTTGAAGTGACAAGCGCTCAGAGGACCTTTTCCGTTAAGGAGTCTGAAAAGGAGCAAAATGGACTTATCTGGAAATCTAGGTAGAGAGGATTACCAAACCAATCGTAAATCTGCAAAATACTTTTTATGGTATGACAGTCAGTCTTCCCGAATGTTGTGTTCGGTGCATCACGATCGATAGGGCAGCAGACACGGCTTCCTAAGGATAAAGGATGCAGCCTATATTGGTCTCCCAATCTATACACGACGGTACATGGGAGCACAAGTCCGTACTGGCACTTATCGTCTCAGAGTGGAGGAATCACCCAACCAGCATTGAAAGCAACAGTTACCAGGCTTTACGACGCCGGAATACGTCTCTAGCCTAGACCTCTAGATGTTTCGTTAAGTTCCAAAGCGTTGTTAGATTCATTGAGATTTATTTTAAGTTGATCTTGCTTAGCAGTTTGCCTTTCAGGTTCACCACATGATGTATGTATAATTCCTAAATGCAGTCTAAGATGATAAATAGATGTTTTATCTTCTT